>PVJS01016815.1:0-36998 GCA_004027185.1 Glis glis
AAAAAAAAAAAAAAATCAATTGGCTGTAGGTATGTGGCTTTGTTTCGGAGTGTTGTATTCTGCTCCATTGGTCTATGTGTCTGCTTTTGTGCCAATACCATGCTGTTTTTATTACTATGGCTTTGTAGTATAGTTTGAGGTCAGGTATTGTGATGCCTCCTGCATGGTTCTTGTTGTTGAGAACAACTTTGGCTATTCTGGTTTTTTTGTTGTTCCAAATAAATTTCAGGACAGATTTTTCTATGTCAGTGAAGAATGACTTTGGTAGTTTAATGGGTATTGCATTGGATCTGTAGATCACTTTTGGAAGAATGGCCATTTTGATGATATTTCCCATGCTCTTGGGTAGGCAGAATAAATATCATCAAAATGGCCATTCTTCCAAAAGTGATCTAGTTCTTTAAAAAAATCAACTAACTAAATTCTCCCATTAGTCCTCAGAGGTTGGTACTATTGTTATTCCTATTTTCTGGCAAGCAAACCTCAAAGGGAAGGAGGAACTTGCTGGAGGTCAAACACATGGTAAGCAGCACAGTTATGATGTGAACCCAGGCAGCCTAGCCGCAGAGTCCACAGTCTATACTACTGTGGTTTAAATTAGTAACTCTCACCAGAATGATCACTTTGTTACCATGAAGCTGTTAAAAAAACACCTTCACTTTTTATCTGAACTATGATGGGCACTAAAAAGCTTGTGGAGTAACCATAAGATTCCAAATAAAACAAAAGTCTGTCAACAAAAGAACTGTTGACTATCTTAGTATGATAAAAATGGAAAAGCAAGACTCTTATCAAACTTTACCTGTAATGATCCTAAAAAAGGAAAGCATGAATCTGTCTGCACATTGGCTTGGCAAGTAGGGGTATAGAGCAGATGACACTCGGCAGTTCTATTGCTGAGATTTAAGCTGGCGCTCCCAGAGACGGGACTCCCTTGCGCATTTCTGAGACACTTTGGATTCCTTCCTTCCTTCCTTCCTTCCTTCCTTCCTTCCTTCCTTCCTTCCTTTTCTTCCTCCGAGCTACACCCCCGGCCCTATTTTTTAACCTTTATTTTGAAACCGGGTCTCACTAAGTTGCAGAAGGCCTCACTAAGTAGCTGAGGCTGGCTGCGAACCCGGATCCTTCGGTCTCAGCCTCCCAAGTACTGGGATTACAAGCGTGTGCCACCACGCCCAGCTGAATATCTTTAAAGTAGTCTAAGACCAATTTGGTTTGGTGGAAACATGGAAGATCTTATCCCTTTATAGCCAAAAAACCACATAGAGGGTAAGAGAGGCAATACTGATAGTGTCTCAAAGGTGTGTATTATTGAACAAATCCTAGTATTTTCTCCTTTTTCTGTAACCATCCACATTGCATGTCTGGGAGAGGATGGACTGGTGTATTTTCAAAGGTCATAAAATCAGCATGTTTTCAACTCGAAACACCTGTATATTCTCCTTGACAGGTCTTAATACATGCCTGTAGGCATTAGACTTTGCTAGACAGCTTGATGCTTGGGTCCTTCTTACATTTGTGGCTCAACAGATAAGCACCAGAACTGCCCAGACACCAGAATTATGATGAAAAGCCTTCTAGGCAATGAGGGAGTGCAGATGGTCCGGTTCCTTCATTAGAAGGTAAGGGTGTAGCCGGTCGTGGTGGCACATGCTTGTAATCCCAGTACTTAGGAGGCTGAGATAGGAGGATCGCAGGTTCCTGGACAGCCTCAGCAAGTAATGAGAGTCTCATCAACCTCGTAAGACCCTGTTTCAAAATAAGAATAAAATAGGATTGGGGTTGTAGCTCAGAGGTAGAATGCCCCTGGGTTCAATCCCCAGAAGTACACACACACACACACACACACACACACACACACACACACACACAGAAGGTAAGGGTGTTCTGGATGGAGAAATCTATACAATCCAATTCCAGAACCACTACAAGTCCATAGAATTCAAATGGGAAACAGAATATCCTCATTTGTGTCTGAAGCACCCATCATGTGTTATGTGAAGGAGAGACTAACATAACTCTTAATGATCATGCCATCAAAACACAGAAACCAGAATATGAGGTGTACTATGGAATTTCAGTGTCCTATGAAAAGAAATAGGTACTTTTAGGAAAATAATGCTTTCTGGTCACTAACAAATTCAGAGTCCTGATTGGCTTGGAGTATGGGGAACAATTTGGCCTGTAGACTTTGGTATAATCAGGCACAGGCTTGAATCCTGGCTCCTCCACTTATCCTATGGCTTTGGACATGCTGAGTAGCATTGCTAAACTTCATTTTTTCCTCATATGTAAAGTAGTGAGAATAATAGTGCCCATCTCCTAGAATAGTAAATAGAATCAAGTGAGATAATGCAAACAGGCATTTAGTGCAATGACTGGCACACTGAAACAAACAGGACATTTAAATGATAGTAGAATTAGTTGCAACCATTACTATCACTATCACCAATAGCAGCACTTCTTTTTTTTATACATCCTCATTCTGTTGATTTCATGTGCTAAGTATTTCTAAAATTTACTTTCTTCTATCATTGCATTTATAGTTTTCATCTTTTGCCTATGCTATTATAGGCAGGTAAAGTATAGGTCATATTGTACAGTAAAATAAATAGAGATAGGTCCTATTATTTGGCTTTGTTGACTCATTTAGCACATCTAAAATCTATCCTCATAAGTCTTTCTGGTGATGTTTCTGTAACTCAAATGTGCCCATGCCTCTCACCGCTGGAACCCTTCCAGTGTTTCTATTGCCTTCAGGATAATGCCCAGTTTGTTTGGCATAGAACTGAGCACATGCGCTCCTTGGCCATCCTTCTCATAGTTGCAGGAAGAGATTCTGTGTTTAAATTTAAACCCCAGGTGTTTTTTGTTTTGTCATTACAGGCTACCATTCATAGCCTTGGAGGAAGGGGCTAGGAGTTAACATTTTCTTGCTACATCCATAAATCATGAAGTTAGCCATTGGGTAGCCATCATTGCTGCATTGGCCAGTTTTATGAAAGGTAGATAATGATCTCAAGACCCCTACCCATGATCACACAGCTCTTTCGTCAAGCCTGTAAATACTTATGGAAAACCCTCCTCATATTTGACAAGCTGATGCCTTTTCCATTTCAATAAATTTTGCATTTACCCTGAGTTGGGAATTTTATTAGAATGTAATAGCTGATAGGGTCTATGTACTAGGTATTTGCATCATATGTTGACTCCATCAGTATTTCCATATATCTTTTTTCGAGAATACAGAAAATGTGGGAAGAAGGCTGGAAATCAGAATCAGCTTCCCAGTGGCATCCAGGTCTCCTGTGGGAGAGATCATTATCAGGAGGGGTTCCTACATGCATAGGATTATTTGTATTTTCTTTGTTTCAATTGTGTGACAGAACTCTAAATTTATACATCTGATATCTTTGCATACGCAAGCCTAGGCTTCATTTTCTACCTTATAGCATTGACTTGCATTTTTCATTATACTTTGCATAGAGGTCGTTGCACTGTTCTGATGAGAAAGAAAAACTGCTTTAAATTCAGGCCATTTCTTCTATCAAGTTAGAAAAAATTCTCCCCAGAGAAAAGCATTTTGCCAGCAGGGTTCTGTAGCTTATAGGGTGTACTAGGGAAAGGTGCATAAAAATGTGAAGCACATGAATGAAAGAATGGTACTTTTAGCTTCTGTGTGAAAAACCAGTTTCCTTTTTCATGTTGTTATATGAAGTATTTAAGATTTTGTACATATTTGTTTTTTTTCTATTTTGAAATGGTTGCTCTGTGTATCCTTCCCAAAGGTATTTAAAATGTGACTACTTCTGTGGAATGTAAATATTAAGGTTGGTGTCTAAAGGTCATTTTTAAAATTTAAACATCTGCACTTCTTCATACTTAAATATTTATTGAACAGAAGTTGTATAAGTTATATAAGCTGGTTGGGAGTCCTGACCTGGCTAGACCTCCGTCTGTGATGCCAACACAGATTTAGAGGAAGCGTACCAAGGTTAGCTCCCACCAGGTCAGTGTTTCCAGCTGGGACAGACATTTTCAAGGGTGTCTCCATTGTTCTGCAACTCATCTTTGAAATGAATAGCTTATGCAGATACCTGTCTTTATGGCTTTCCCTATCGCACCATACAACTCATGGTTGTGCTGTTCAGAACTCTTGGGGAAGGCTTTTTCAGGGAAGTGGGTTAGGAGGGCAGAAATTGGACAAGCTTGTGCTACGAAGGAACTGTGCTATGGTGCTTCTCTGTAACCCCAGAGTCACTTCACTGGACTCTGGACCCTGCGCTCAAGAAGTCCAGCCACAGAATATCCACTTAGTCATTAACTTTGGGCCTTATGCCTTTGTTTGTTTTTCTTAATGGTTCTCTTTCTGATATTCTCTTATTTGGTATTAGTCACAGACTTGCTAACTGAGCAGAGAGTAGTTGTTTAAGATGGCTTTATATCATACATGGTTCATTTTCTGAGTTGTTTTGCTTCTTTTTAAAATGGACCTACAGTACAAAGAGGCTAATGTAGGAGATTATTTGAGGAGAACAAATATGCCACTGGAATTAAGTCATTTGGGTAAAGATATGAAAGTAAATATAGATAGGTCCTATCAGTGAAAGGCATAGTTCATGCTGTTGTGGATGCCCAGAAGGTGGAAAGGAAGGAAGACTGAATGCTGGCATCAAGGTGGAGATCTTATCTTTTTATCTTGTGCTTTAGTGCTCAGCATGGTCCCTGATGTATAGTAGGTATTCAGTATGTTTTTGTAAAGCACTCAAAGACAGAGTAACTGCCAATTGAGATGTGGAGAATAAGCTCAAGGTAAGAGGAAAGTAGTGATTGCATTATAAATACTGAGGATACAGAGGAAGCCAAGAAGAAGAGAATTCAAATGATTTAAAAAACCAATTAAACCATGGCCCTTTAATTTTAATTGAAAGGCATCTGACTAAAAAAGACTCTTAGGGCCGGGCATGGTGGCACACGCTTGTAATCCCAGTACTCGGGAGGCGGAGACTGGAGGATCCAGGTTCGTGGCCAGCCTCAGATACTTAGTGAGACCCTCCTCAACTTCGTGAGACCCGGTTTCAAAATAAAGGATAAAAAATAGGGCTGGGGGTGTAGCTCGGAGGTAGAATGCCCCTGCGTTCAATCCCCGGTACCACACACACAAAAAAAGACTCTTAGTAAACTGACAATGTCTATTCTATATTAAGTTTTTTATACTAGAAAACATTGAATATTCAAATCAAACCTACTGTTTTAACCTTAAAAATATAGAACTTCTTATATGCGTCTTGTCTTAACCAGCTGAACTCTGTTTTACTGTAACTTAAAGTTTGTATTGGATAGACTCTAGACTATTTTGGTATCTTAATAATCAGATACCATTTTTTTACTAATTAAAATAACTGTAATTGAATTTTCTTGTTGAATATTTTACTACCCAAAGTAGTATTAAGATTTAATGTTATAAGGAAGTTAACTGATTTACCGTGCATACATAGGAATCGGTGTGTGTTAATTAAAGACTGTCATATAAGTGTTCTTGAAGAGCTAATTGATTAAAAGGTGAAAATATTCAAATTGGAACATGCTGAGAAAATATCTCACTGGGAAAATTGATCAGTTAGAGGTTTGTGAGCAAGAAACTATGAATCCCTTTTAGATATGAATGACAAAGGGTCAAATAATCATTTAAGATTGATGTGCTTGTATGTCTTGTCTTGGTGCTTCTCTGGAGTTAAGTTCCTACTTCAACTAAGAACATACGGTTATATGGGTTATATACCCTTATGTGCCCAGAATCATTTTTCCCAAATTAAAATCTGATTGCTGTTTCCTTGGTTATGATACCCTATTGCCTATACGATGGCACTCAAAGCTCGGGCCTGAACACAGGGCCCTCCATGATTGCCCTTTGTCTTTTTTTTCCTGCCTTATCCTACACCTCATCTTTCACTTACCCTCTTTTATTCTCCCCCAGTTCTTCCCAGCTTTCCTGTAGGGAACTCCTTATGTTCCCTCAAATATGTTGTAACTTTTCCTGTCTTGTTTGTTTTGCCCCTGCTGCTCTTTCTGCCTAGAAATCTCCTACCTGACATTATGAGGCTCTAAAAATATAAGTTCAAATAGTTAATGATTCCTTTTGTCATTGCACCATATGTATTAAATCAATAAGCAATTGGAATATACTCTACCTCAGTAAGCAGTGGGTAAGAGTATAGAAATGACTACTTATTCATATATTCATTCAACAAAAAGCTTACTGAACATGTACTATTTATCAAGCAGTATTCTTGGCCCTGGAGAATTAAGAGTGAGCAAGATAGACAAATCTCTGCCACTATGGAACTTTATTCTAGTGTAGATGATAGGCAGATAATAAACACATATGTTATCTGGCCGAGAAGATTACAAAGAATATAAACCAAAGCAAAGAAAGGGGAAGGAGAGATGAGGGTAGGGGATGCAGGTATGGATCAAGTGGTCAGGAAAAACATTTCTGAAAAACTGATTTGGAGAGTAAATCTAAAAGAAGGGAGGGAGGGAGTCATGGGAATATCTGGTAGAAGAATGTTTCTAGAAGAGACTGCAATAGCCTGGAGATGTAGAGGGTTTAATATATTTGAGAAATAGGAAGGAGCTCAGGGTGGCTGGTTTGCAGTGAACAAGGAGACTGGTGAAGTCAGATAGGTCATACCTTGCTGGCCATGGTTAGAATGTAGCATTTTCTTCCAAGTCAGAAGCTGGCAGAAAGATCAGTCAGGAGGTGTATTGGTTAGCTTTTTTTGTTGCTGTGACTAAAATACCAGACAAGAACAAGAAAGGTTTATTTAGCTCACAGTCCACAGTTGGCTGGCCCCAAGGTAGAAGCATCATGGTGGCAGGATGTGGTGGAGGAAAGCTGCTCAGGGCAGCTGGGAAGGGGGTGGGGAAGAGGCGGGGACATACATAGTCCTCAGGACCATGCCCCCAGTGACCGACATCCTCCATCCCTACCCTATCTGCCTACCCAGTAAGTCTATTCAAATTATTAATCCATTGGTGGATTTATCCACCAATGAGGTTAGAGCTATGATTCAATTGTCCTCCTCTGAACACATTTTTGGATTGCCAACACATGAGTTTTTCTGGGGGACATTCTGTCACCAAATCATAACAGGAAGTCACTGCAGTCACCTAGGTGAGATAAGAGGGTGGCCTGCACTAGGATGAAAGCAGTGGAGAAGCTGACAAGTGGCTGGATTTGAATATGTCCCGAACGTACAGCAAGAGAACTAGCTGTCGGCCACGGGGTGGGGGATCAGAGAGTGCATTCAAGGATTCTTGAGCTTTTGTCTAGAGAAAATGAGTGAGTACCATTTTGAGATGGGAAATTATAAGGCGGAGGAGCAGGGCTTTTGAGAAGTTATGGAGTTAAGAATTTGATTTTGGACTTTTTAAGTTTGAAATTCCTACTAGACACCTGCTGTTGTTTGGCTCTAAAGTGTCCCCCAAAAGACCATGTGGTGCTGTTGAAAGGTGGTGAACCTTTAGGAGGTGGAACCTAGAAGGAAGTTAGGTCACTGGGGCTGTGTCCTTGAAATAGATAATCAGACCCCGCCTCTTCCTCTTTCTCCCCTTGCTTCCTGGCTGCCTCAAAGTAAATAGGTTTCCTTTGCCATGTACTCCTGCCATGCTGTAATCTGCTGCCACAGGCCCAAACAACAAATAAACCTTTCTTCCTTAGAAGGTGATTATCTCAGGTATTTGTCACAGCCACTGGAAAACTGACTAACGCAATATCTGAGAGGAGTTTTCTCATAAGTAGTTGTATGTATGAGTCTGAAGATGAGGGAGAGGTAGGGTCTGGAGATATAGAAGTGGGAGTCTCAGTGTATTAGTGGTATTTCAACAGTGGGATAGGGTAAGATCACCTAGGGAAGGTGTGTAGACAGAGATGAAAAGAGCTCTGAGGTCTCTGCCCTGGAGCTTCAGAGGTTGGGACAGGGAGGAGTGTCCAGTAAAGGATTCTAAGAAGGCAGAGCCAGTGAAGTAGGAGAGGACGGGGGTATGAGGTGTTTGGAGCCCCAGTAAAGAAACAGTCTGGGGAAGGCATTGCTGATCAGTTGTGTCAGATGCCGCTGAGAGGTTCGGCTAAGGTTTGGGAGTTGCCCACTGGAATCAGTCTTGTGGAAGCCATTGCTGACCATTAGTGGAATAGAGAAGATTAGAAGCCTGATTAATGTGGGGTGAAGAATGGAAAAGGGGACGTCACCATCAATTACTCTTTTTGAAGAAGTTTGATGTAAAGAAAAATGAAGAAATGGATGTGTAGCTGGGAGGGCTTGAGGGATTAAGAAAGATTTAAGGCAAAAGATAACTTTGGTAGTAATGACAGTGTCATTCCCTTTTCCTCTTTTTTTTTTGATAAACAAAGAGAAGACATGCCTTACCTGATGAAACCCTTAGCTCTAATATTGATGGTCCTTATAAACATGAGAAAATTGGAAGAGAGAGAACTTATTCCATTTTCTGTGGTGCAGAAAGTCTTTTTATAAGGTGTCAGATCTCAATGTGGTTGCAGTGTGCTTTCTTCCTTTAAATTGTCAGACATTAGATGCTGTCTGTGAAGTGATATAAAGCTGAATAGCCCTGTATGAGATTTTCTATAAACCTAGAAGTAATTTAAAAAAAAATTAGAGAAGACTTTTAGTTCTGGAGTAGTGTTGGTGAAAGTTATGGTATTGTACATCTTTTTTCTGTATTTTATTTTTTTGTGGTACTGGGGGTTGAACCCAGGGACATTCTACCTCCAAGCTATACCCCCAGCCTTTTTTATGTTTTTGTTTTGAAATAGGATCTTGCTAGGTTGCTGAGAGTCTTGCTAGGTTGCTGAAACTGTCCTCGAACCTGTACTGGGATTATAGGCATGTGTAACCATGTCTGGTGTTTTCTGTATTTTTAATATTTTTATTGGTGCATTGTCATTACACATCACAGTGAGGTTCAGAGTGATATAAACACACATGCACGCAGCCCTGGGTGTGTGCCCTCCAGATCCCACTTGGCTCCCCTCACACCTTTCCTCATTCATATTAGTGAGGTAGGTTGTGATAGTTTCATATATGGACATAACGTTATTTGAATTGTTTTTTTCATCAAGTATTCCTTCACCCACTTCTATTCCATTATTCTGCTGGTCTCTTTCCTCATTTATGTAAAATTATTTTTGTTAACTATTTTCTCTATAGTATCTACATATGAGAGAAAACATTCGACTCTTGACTTTTTGGGACTGGCTGATCTCACTTAGCATACTATTCTCTAGTTCCATCCATTTTCTTGCAAATGACATAATTTTGTTCTTCATGGCTGAGTAAAATTCCATTGTGTGTATATACCACATTTTTGTTATCCATTCATTTATTGATGGATGCCTAAGTTGGTTCTTTAATTTGGCTTTTTAAAATTATGCTGCTAAAAACATGGATATACCAAGGAGTGATATAATCGGGTCATATGGTGGTTCCATTCCTTGTCTTTTGGGGAAGCTCCAAACTGATCTCCATAGCAGTTGTACTAAATTCCACCAATAGTGTATAAGTGTATAATTCTATTTTTTAAAAATATCTAAATAGGGTTACCTGGGCGTGGTGGCGCATGCTTGTAATCCCAGTACTTGGGAGGCCAAGACAGGAGGATCGCAGGTTCACGGCCAGCCTCAGCTACTTAATGAGGCCCTCTGCAACTTAGTGAGAGCCTGTTTCAAAAATAAAGAATAAAAAATAAGGGCTGTGGGTGTAGTTTGGAGGCAGAATGCCCCTAGGTTCAATCCCCAGTACTACAAAAAAAAAAAAAAAGTATTAAAGTATCAATCATTTGTCCAAGTAACTATTTCTACTTAAAAAAAGTGTTTCATGGGCATGCCAGTTATTAAAAAAAGTTACTTAAATATTTGAAAATTAGCTGACACTTGCAACTTAATGTCTGTTCCAATATGTAAGGTTAGTTTTAGGTGGAATTAACTGCCCATGCAATTTTATGCTTACATTTTCAGTGCAGGGGGAATATCTTTGAGAAAAGGACTTCTGCAGAGTCCTGGGGTGTTGGTATTTCATCTGTGCTTATATATATGTTTCTCTACCAATAATTACCTTGTTCTTGTATTTATATTCTCATTTTAATTTCATGCTAATTGAAATGATAGTACAATAATGAATTCTACCTATAAATTTCCTTACCTACTATTAGAATACAGTTTCTTAGCTGCAGTATCTTATGCTACTGACACATAGAGGTAAAATACTTTCTTACATGAGAGGAAGAACAGAAGAGTTGTGGGTTTTTCTGACTGAGATTTAACACATGTGGGTAGATTCTGCTTCTGTATAGAGATATGCATCATGGATGATTCACCAGATTTTAATAAGAAAGCCAGTTATTTGTGTATGTATTGAAAGCTGATGTCTCATAATTTTACTCCTTTTTTTTATCAGATAGAACATTTTGTTTAGTGCTCTCTCAGAAGACAGAGTCCTGCTTCTTGATTGGCATCGGTTATATTCAAACACCCCTCCCCCAATTTTTTGGAAATGTGTGCCTGCTAATTTAGAACTATTTATTTGAAAAATCATTTGGTTGCTATTGGTGAATTTGATTCTTGACAAGTTTCTGTTTTGTTATTTTAATCTTTTGTTCCAAGTTTCCAGTGGCAGTTAGGTGTAAATACATTAAGTGGCTGTTTGTCCTGTTGGTAAATGTAAATTCCACTTCCTTGCCTAGTATTTGCTACTCACTAAATTTGCCTTGTGTGTTATGATGGTGGTAAAATCTCTTGCCATCATTCATTTTAATCTGTTCAATAAATCTTATTTTTGCAGTTTCATTGTTTGACTGTGGGTTTTCAGTTCTGATTTGACTCTTAAGTTGCAGCTTTGTACTTACAATGGGAATATATGATTCTGAGAAAAAGGAGAGAGAGAAGGAAGAGGAGGAGAGAAGAGAGAATATGCTAGTACACTTTCCCATTAAAACTTACATTGAACTATAACTATCTTCTTCTACCTTTAGGCAAAGGAAATATCAAAAAAGCCTGTGGGGTAGCCCTATAGCTTTCAAAAATGTGTTTTAATTTTATGAAATGGTGCAAAAGCAAAGTGGAATGGCGATAGAAACAGAAATTCAGATCCTGGAGGAGAATCAATAGGGACTGATGGAATTAAGGAGTGACTAAGAAATGAGCACGGCAGACTGTGGCTAATATAGAAGGCAGTGCCCAGGTTGATCTGAGCCAAGGGACTCAAGACTGGTACACGGCCTCATGTAGAAATATGAGCCCCAAGATACGGTGGGATCTGTGGTACCAAAAGCTTAGTGCCAAAGCTTAGTGCCTGCTCACTCCTAAATATACAGTATGTTACCACTGGGTGGTGAAAGCTCTCGCATTACTGAGCACTGTTCTAAGCAGTTTGTATGCTTCACAACAACCCTCTTATGTATAGGAACTATTCTTATTATTCCCATGCATAAGGTATCTTGACCAAGGCCTGTATTGGGAGGCCAGGTTTATTCTGTTCTTGAGCTCACATTCTCTGTCTAGCTTTTCTGCCTCTGATTTTATGTTGAAGTTAGTGCTCAGTGTACCGTTTATGTGGTTTCATCTCTGCTCTGGTCTCTTAAGGAAATGCCTGAACCAAGGTGGACCCGCATTGTGTTGTGCTTCCTTGAAGTCAGGTGCTCCTGCCGGTGCTATGCTTAGTGTTTACCCAAAGAAGGGGTCATGATGGGGTCAGCTGGGAAACAGCTCTGTGTTTTATATGAGCTGAATCTTCCTTGAATGACTAGGAGAAACAAAGATTAATAAGGCCATCAGGTGCTTTGGGGGAAGATTGATAAAACTAAGTTCACTGATTCTGCCTTTGTCTTGTGTTAAAGTAAAATCTTACTTTTTCTAGGTTAGATTGAGTATTGGGGAGAGGAATAGAGAGGTAAAGCTGGTTTCCAAGTTCCTTATGACTATCTGTTGCAATAATTCCTGAAGCTAAATTTTTCCTTAAGGAATATGGGGGAAAAGTTGGTCGTCTGCATCCAGGGCAACTAGGATAAAACACATCTTTGAACCATATGGGCAGGCCGGGTACTTGGAGACCCTGGAGTCCATCCAAATCATCTTCCACCAGACAGGAGAAAAGAACCATTGTTCATGACGGTTTGAATTACAGAACTTGTTTCACTCTTCTAGGCCGTGCTCCTATGATATTACAAGAGCTCTTTGTTAAATTATCAAATTACATCCAGATATAGATAACAATTCTTGTGCTAAGAGGGATCATTGCTAGTCTTTAGATATATAGCACCCCCCTCCCAACTTACCTATTGAATTCTTTGTCACTGTAGTATTCAGAATTTGATTACCTACAGTCAAAATCTGCCAATTTTATTTGATCTGTCATTCTGAGGCCTCCCTTATTCTGAACTTTCATAGCATTTTTGTTACCTTTTCTATGGGAATTATTTCCTGTATTATATTTATTTGTATAAGTTTCTGCAAGAGCAGCAGTTGTGTTCCATTCATCTTTACACCCCCTATAGTGCCTAACACAAAGCTCAATAGATGGCTTGGTAAATAAACAGAGCATGGAAAGAAATCATTTAGGAGTGAAATATAGAAAGCATAGTTTACTTTCTAAATGTCTTCCTAGCACTGCCTTTCCATATTCCTCCAGTCCCTAGTGTACTTTTGTGACTTTTCCCAAAATCCCCTTGCTATCACTTCTTTAATTTTTAATAACTCTCTTTCCTTCATGGCCAGAGCTCTTTGAAGGCCAGGACTGGTGCAACAAAATGATTTCACTTTCATGTTTTCTAGAACATTTTTTGGTTGCTTATGGGTGGTGATACTTACCAACAATTTATAGATAGTATCTGCAATGCTAGTCAGTTTATTTACCTTAAGGTATTGTGCCTGAAATTTTGGTATTTGCTACCATAGCAACTTGGATGCTTGGTTAAACTAATTGGTTAAAGCATTCAGGTTTTCTGTATGTGCAGATAGCTGATTAGTAGCTAGTGCTCCATGGCTTTCCTTTACAAATTATAAGAATAAAAAAATTTTAATATAGATGTTATTCTGTTTAGTCCAATATAGAATTATTATTGTCTATAGTTAGGCATGTGAAGTAGCTTGGTAAACCTTTGACTGCTATTAAGCCCATCCTTTTCTGCTATGATGTAAGTCAACATCATCCTTATATCTCCCTTTCCTAGAGTTTAAAGCAACATATCTACTAAATTATTTAGCTCTGGCTCTGGCATTAGTGCTCCATGGTAGCTTTGCATCCTTTTTGTACATGTATCCCTGTGTGTGCTAGCACTCTGGGTTACCAGGAAGTGAAAATTAGCTTGAAGTGACAAAAGGAAAAAAAGACTTTTTTTTTAGGGATAAGAGTGGCAAAATAGAAACAGGGGCCAAGCAACTGTGCGTTACAAAGCCAGGCAGCCCACAGTGCTGAGGCCCTCAGGGCCAGGACCAGGGATCCCGTGGCATCAGTGCTGTCTGTCTCTTTCCATCATCTCTACTCTCACATGATGGCTTCAGAATCTCAGTTGAGCCCCTTTCTCTACATGACTGGAGACACTGAACTGACTGCTTCTCAGGTGATACTTTCTCTGCTTTACCACCTTCAAAGGTGAAGGGATGGGGCGCACAGAGCACTGGTTGGAAACATCCCAGGGAAAGAGGATTGGGCTAAGTTGGATCCCTTGTCTGTTTCTGGACAGGGCAAGTCCCCCCTATACTGCAGTGGATAAAGGTGTAGAGGGAGGAGCCATTTCCTGGGAAGAGAGAAAAGATGTGCTGGCCATTCCAAACTATTAATTCTACTTATTTTTGGAACTAGCAATCTATTTTATTTCAATGACCACTCAAAAAACATTATGCAAGGAATGAAAAAGGGTTCAACCAATCTTTGAGTGCTGCTGTACTGATACAAAAGGATTGTAGAGTAAGGGAAAGCATTTCAGAGTTTTTTTTTGTACTGGGGATTGAACCCAGGGGTATTCTACCTTTGATCTATATCCTAGCCCTTTTTGTTTTTTATTTTGAAACAGAGTCTTATTAGATTGCTGAGTTTCACTACATAGCTGAGGCTGTCCTCAAACCTGTGATCCTCCTGTTTCAGCCTCCCAAGTACTGGGATTACAGGTGTGTGCCACCATGCCCAGCTCCAGAGTTCTTAATATCCCTGTTATGTATGTGTTTTTGTAGTGAATATGTTCTCTGTTGTACCAGTGAGACTGGACTGGTTAAATAATCGTATGATACATCTTCCTTAGCCAAATGCCTGCTTTGGTTTGCCGTCTGTTCTTTGAGGGTGAGGTACATATGGTTTTAGAATGATCTAAATTATATCAGTATTATCTTGAAAAGTCAATGCAATGACATATTTTGGTTTCTGTTGTGAGTTTCTTTGGATGGTTGTCCTTTCATTATCCAAAGCATTTCCTGTTGAATGTGCAGCATTGTTAGCCATTCTTTCTCATGCTCCTGTTTCCTATTTTATTTCTTAGGTATATAAAATGAAGCAAAGAAAGTAAATTGTTTAACGAATAATTTTTTATTTTAATATTTTAAAGTACATACTAGATCAGTGGCAGTTTTTTGAGATTTAAAAATTTTGAGTGTAATTAAAATATTTCCATAGGTCTACTTGGTGTACTTTAAAGAAGGTTTTCTTTCTCTGGGGATTTTCCTAATCTTTAATTAAATGAGTTACCCAAAAGCTGGTATAAAATTCCTAAAAGCTGTAAAGCCAACATATAACCCTGGACTAACTACAAAACTTTTTTCCCCCCACAGTTAGTTTAAAAACCTAGGTAAGTTAACAACAAGAGCCACAACAGCAAAAACCAGAAACAAAAAAGCAAGACTTAGTTTCTTACGGAGCTTTCTGATGGACAGGACTTGTGGTCCTCACTGGCAGTGTGATACCAGCAAGGGAGAAAATCCTCACAGTTTTTCCTCAAGGCCTTTTGCTTTCTTCTTGCTGCTATCTGAGGATTTTGTGTCTGTCACTGAAGTCTTATAATTTAATTCACATTTCTCCAATTATATTAATTAGTTCTAAACATTTTGAACTCTCTTATACTGTTCTTTTGTGAATGTGATCGTATAGAATCACATTTACATCTGAATCTTCTCCATTCCACCTACTTGGGGTATGGCATCACATCAAAACTCCAGTCGTGTTTCTGCTAGATCATAAATAGGAAAAAAATACCCATATCACCTGAATAAATAAATAATAAATAGGTAAGTGTGTATGTATATGTATGTGGAAACCATGTATATGGTGGATATGTAAAAAACCAATACATGTTTTAATGCAAATGTAAGTTTTAGCTGACAAGAATTAGAAATCTAACCAAGGAGAAACAATGACTGAGATGCTGACAAATTGTTACTCAGGGTAATTGAGGACACAACACGAAGGAAGGAGGAAAATTCTTCTGTAAAAACTAGACTGAACTTGGTGTGGTGGCGCAAACTTGTAACCCCAGTACTTGGGAGGCTGAGACAGGAGGATCATAGGTTTGAGGACAGCCTCAGCTACTTTGTGAGGCCTTCCACAACTTAGTGAGACCCTGTTTCAAAATAAAGAATAAAAAATAGGGCTAAGGGTGTAGCTTGGAGGTAGAATGTCCCTGGGTTTAGTCCCCAGTAGCACGCACACACACACACACACACACACACACACACACACACACTAGCTGAAGCCTTGGGTAGAAGCATAACTGTGTGGTGACATAAGATTTTTGAAAGCCAGCTGTTATTATAGTCTGCACGGACCTGCTTCTCTTATTAGAGCCATGATTCTTATCTTCCACACTGCTTCTTGATAAACTTAACAATCCAGACTTTCTCTGCAGTAGCTCTATCTTTGGACTTCTAATTTCCAACCAAGATGAAGATCATAACCAAACTTTTTCCACCTGGACATATTTTCTGTAGTCCACAGTGACCAGTGTAAGATTTATCTCTAGCCAAGAAATATTTATGGAACATCTATCATATATAAGACTGTATCAGCAGCATAGGGAATACAGTGATGAAGATCCAGTTCTAGGAGTACCACTTCTAGATATTTATACTAAAGATTTGAAATCAGTTTGTCAAAGAAATGCCTGCAATTCCATGTTTATTGCAGCACTAATCTTAATAAATAAGTTATGGAATCAACCTAAGTGTTCATCAACAAATGAATGGATAAAGCAAATGTGGTACACATATACAATGGAATACTATTTTGCCTCCAAAAAGAAGGAAATTCTGTCATTTGCAACAATATGGATGGAACTGGAGGTCATTATACTAAGTATAACGACACAAAGGCATCACATATTTTGGCTTATATATAGAATCTAAAACAATAGAGCTCACAGAAGCAAGGAGTAGAACATAGAGGCTTATAGAGGCCTTATAGAGGCTAGGGAGTGGGGAGAATAGGGTGATAATGGTCAAAAGGTACAAAGTCATAGAAGGAATAGGTTTTTATTATTTTTTCTTTTTTTAGATCTTTTGCACAACATGGTAAATATTAAGAGTGAATTATACATTTCAAAATTGCTGAATAAATTTGAATTGTTTTCATCACAAAAAATGACCATTTGAGGTGATTGATATGTTAATCAGCTTGATTTAATCATCTCACATTATATTCACAAATCATAGCATCGCTCTCTACCCCTCAAATAAATTGTCAGTTGCCATAAAATAAAAGGTTACACAGTTGATAGATTAAAAAAAAAGTTCTGGCCTGTGTGAGGATGTTTACTAGCATTGTTTTGTTTTTACTAATGCTCTGGATGCATGGGTTTTGAGAGTTCTACTCAATCTTATTTTCCCCATAATATCTCTTGTTTTTAGGGTACAGGTTGCCAGAATGCAAAATTTTCTCTTTTTTTCCCCAGAAACAAACGTATTGGCTTGTGAGAGAATCACTTGTATTTGTTGATAGAATTGTTTTGTTCTAATTTTCCATTCTAGAATGTAGAAAACACTCTAAATTGAGTAATATGAAGAAGTTTCCATGAAATGCCACGAATGATGACATATGGATAGTTTGGTATCAAAGTTAAGAAATGGCTTTTAAACATTCAACTCAGCTGGGTGTGGTGGCACATGCTTATAATCCCAATACTTGGGAGGCTGAGACAGGAGGATCGCTGGTTCAAGGGCAGCCTTAGCAAGTAGTGAGCCTTTCTTCAACCTAGCTATACCCTTTTTCAAAATAAAAATGAAATCGGGCTGGGGGTGTAGCTTGGAGGTAGAATGCCCCTGGGTTCAATCCCCAGTACCAAAAAAAAAAAATGAACATTCAACTCAGCCAGGCGTAGTGGCACATACTTGTAATACATCCCAGGACTTGGGAGGCTGAGCCAGGAGGATCACATCTTTGCCACCAGCCTCAGCAACTTAGTGAGGCCCTCTGCAACTTTGTAAGACCCTGTTTCAAAATAAAAGAATAAAATGGGACTGGGGGTGTAGCTCGGAAGTAGAATGCCCTGGGTTTTATCCCTATGACTGAAAAACAAAAAAACAAACAGAAAAACATTCAACTCAAACTCTTCCAGAATTTTACAGTGTTCTGAGAAAGCATTTTAAATAAATGGCATTTTCCCAGTTCTATTGGAGTATGAGTACTGAATGGCATCAATGCAGAAGAAATCAGTTGTAAAGTTGTTTGGATTTCCTAAAAAGTTAAGTTTTGGTTTACTAAAACAATGGGAACACCTTAAAATCAATCAGTAACATGAACATTTCATTTTAAATGCTTATGATAGAAGGAAATGATTTATATAGAATTGTAACCATTCAAAAACCAACTTATTTTTGGAAAATTTCTATCTTCTTTATCACTTTTCAAAACAAAATTAAAATTTTCCCTCATTTCGACTCAAAAGATATCAATTCATAAAACAGGTGACTCATATACATAAATGACATATACATATACCAGCCTTTTCTCCTACCCCTTCCCTAATCTTTAAAAGGCTTTCTTAATGTTTTCCTTGTTTAGTTAAAAAAAACAAAAAGGTATTTTTCTATCTTTTTCTTCAATTGCATCTTTTCTTTGTTTTATTTTTTTTTAATGCTCCACCTGTCTGGATGACCCTCTTAAGTAAAGACCAGGCATCTATCTGGCAGGGTCTGAGATGGCTCTAGGTCAGTTGGCATGAAACCAGGGTGTCTGAACAGACAGGAAGTACCACAAAGCCTATGGGTTAGAGCTGACACATTTTCCTCTTAGGAGAAGAAAGTACCTAGTTCTGCTTTGTCCCCACCTATAGACTCAAACTTGATCTCTATTCACACTCTCTTAAATAAACCTGACTAGTTGCCCAATCCAAAGATGGATGGTTAAAGATGCTGTGGGAAGACCGAGAAAACCAGGGTGATGTTAGAAGAAGAAGATTTAGAGCCACAGGAAATCCAATCAGCCCTGCCTACACAGTGTTTTAAGCCTGAAGGCTGTCGCTAGTGTTCATAACTGACCCTATCACCAGTTGAAGTCATCTGAAGATTGTGCTTATTATAATTTCTTTAAAAAGTTAGAGAAGCATACAATACCTTTTAGAATTTCACAAAATCTTATATAAAGGCCTCTGCAGCTTTGCCCTCTAGCCACCATCTTCTGCTTTATTGCTGACCATTTGTTGACACTAGTTTTTCTTCTCACACATTCCTCAAGTCCCTCATCCATTTCCACTCTACACACATCCACAGACTTTGTTTGAACTCTTGTCACCAGCAACTCCTCCGACTATTTACTCAAGAAGCACCCAGTGCTGTTCTAGGGGCTAGGACACAGGAGTAGAAGAAGCCCATGCTCTTGAGCAGTTTGCATTCTAGTGGAGGGTGAAGATAAACAGATAAGCAAAACAAATTAGTGAACAAAACAGTGCAGGGTGACGGGAGGGAAGAAAAAGCAAGCAAGGGGCCAGGGCAGGATTCTGGGGAGGGCGTTCCTGAGGTCCTACCGAATGAGGCACCAGCCAGCCGATCATCTGGGGAAGAGCATTCTAGGCAGAGAGAACAGCAAAGGTAGAGATTCCTGGGGCAGGAATAAGTCTTGAGGAAGAAAACCATTGTCTGCTGTGACTGAACCATCGTTTGGTGGGTGCTGTAGGTGCCCTGCTCACGTCTGCTGGGTCTGTGGGTGCCCAGCTCTCCAGGCCCCAGCCAGTGGCTTAGCAGACCAGGGGTACAAAAGGCTGCCCCTCTTGCTTCAAGCAGGACTTATGTTGGGCAGGCGTTTCATCTGGGGCCACATTTCTTCCCTGGGGTTTTCTCCTCCTTGTCTTGCTTCCTCACTCCTTCCCATTGTGAGTATGCTCTCAACAAATTAGGTGAACAATAATCCTGGCTCAGCTCTGTTTCTAGGAAACCCTGACCCCAGGCACGTACACAAACTCTGACTTCCATTCTAAGCTTCAGAAGTTATTACAGTTGCCTCCTGTTCATGTCCACCTGAGTGTGCCAGAGATACCCCAAACTCTGTAACTGCTGTTCTTCCTATAGTCACTCTGTTTATGGCCCATCTCTCACCTAGTTATACTAGAAATTCAGAGTTGTACCTGGATTTCTCCTCTCCATTAGAGGAGAAGTCATCCAGTCACTGAACAGGTAACTCACACCGAGTGTCACCTCCTTTGTCTTTACACCCCCAATTTCATTACTTGAGTTCTGGGCCTTGTCTAAGCTGTTGTCTCAGCTTTCCAAGTGGGAACCCCTCTTCTTCCCTTCACCTTTCCAAATCCATTTTCTTTATATTTTATTTTCTTTTGTTTTTTATTTTTTATTTTTTTGTGGTACTGGGGATTGAATCCAGGGCCATTCTACCTCTGAGCTACACCACCAGCCCTATTTTTTATTCTTTATTTTGAAACAGGTCTCACTAAGTTGCAGAGGGTCTCACTAAGTAGCTGAGGCAGGCCATGAACCCGGATCCTCCGGTCTCAGCCTCCCAAGTACTGGGATTACAAGCGTACGCCACCACGCCCCGCTTCTTTATATTTTAAACTTCATTTTATTTTCTTCTGTGGTACAGGGGATCGAACCTAGGGTGTTGTGCTTGCTAGGCAAATGCTCCACCACTGAGCGACCCTCCCAGCCATCCAAATCTATTGTCTATAATATTTCCCTGTTGTAAAATGAAAAGTTCCCTCCAGCCCCTCTGCCTATAGTCCTGTAGGGTCTTCTTTCCTTTTTTTTTGGGGGGGGTAGAATTTCATTGGTGCAATATAATTACATATCATAGTGAGATTCAAAGTGATACATTCATATATGCATACAACATCTCCTTGTGTGTTCCCTCCTAACCCCATCCCACTACCCTCCCTCCCCATACATGCTAGTTTGATTGGTAGTGATGCCTTTATATATGAACTTGATATTATTTGGTCTGTTCCCTTCCTCAAGCAGGGCCTTTTTTTTTTTTTAAGACAACTTCCTGTTGGATGTAAGTTCTGACTTCTGAGCTTGGCTTACAGGGCCCTTTATGCACTGCTATTGAACCTTAATTCCTTCAGCCCACACAGCTGCCAGCGCTGTGTGTACTGCTTGGCTGTTTCCTCAGACAGCTTCTAGTTTCAGGCCTCAAGCTGTTGCTCAATGCCCTTCCCCTCCTGGGCAGGGTCTGGAAGCCTCAGCTTTATGCTGCCTCCTCTGTGAAGTCTTTTCTGAGCCACCCAAGGGAGGCTATTTTCACCCAACTGAGTGTTCTCAAAACACTAATTTCACTTATTGTAATCAGTCTATTTATTTCTAACCACACGGGTTCCTTGAATGCAGAGAACATGGCTGTTCACATTGTTGGGCATAGCAATGTGTGTTTGTTGAAGGAATAAACGAAAGAATAAAGGAGACATTTTGTTGTTAAGCTTGTTAGTTTTTATATAGTATACCTTAGTAAATGCAAACACTTTACCTGCCTTTATCAGGCAACTCAGTGGAAAAATAAAAGACCTGGGAACTACATAGGTGACGTGACTAAGATAGTACTTCTAATACAAATTTTTTTCAGGGAACATTGAATGATATGGGAGGAGAGATTGCTTAAGGATAACTATTAGCCCTCAAATTTGGAGTTAAGAAATTCATTAATTATTTTAAGTATTTAATTAATATTTGTTACATGCTCAGCCTTGTGTTATATGCTGTGGGAGAATAAAAAAAAGGTTGCAGTTGATATGGTTTGTACCTGAAGGGCCCTAAAATAAGTAAAATGCCAGGAACAAGAGAGTTTTATGAGGCAGCATATGATTAAATCCTAAGTGATTCACATTAAGAAGTGCTGTTGGTTCTGAAAAACAAGTCTTTGTGGGCTGAAGGGATGAGCATTCACAAACAAAACCTCAAGTTCTTAAAAGACATGTTGAAATAAAGTCCACTCTGAAGAAATTGAATTTTTTTTAGAAATTGATATTAATGTAATTCAATAGTTTCCATATATTAAGGAGATAGCTTTCTTTCTTGGCCTTGGTGAAGAAACAAATACATGATATTTGTATTGTAAGAGCAACTTTTTTTTTGTCTGATTTTGAATGAGCTTGTGTGTTGCAGCAAAAAATAGGGTTGAATATTTTCGTGGTGTCATTTAAAATGACGAAGGTAAAGATGGTTTGCAAGTAGTGAGGAGGGGAAATGATCCATTTACATCAATTAGGATGTGAGGGGAAAATGCTTTTCCCTGAACTTTCTGATCATCAGCATATCCTCAAGTCTCATGAGCTATGGGAATAGTGACCACTCACTGCTGACACAGTACTTACCTCCTTTTGTACTGTAGTTTTTAAATAAATGAATATCTAAGAGGGCAGACTTCATGCTTCACATTTTAATTTCTTGCCCAAGGTATTTTTCAGCTGTACTATGGTGTTTTAGTTTACTTTTTGAACTTTTATGATTCTGCAAATCCTTAAAGGGTGAACTGTAGGTCAGTCACTCTCCTGTAGGGGTCGCTAAGAGAGTAGCATTTTGGCATCCTTTCTGTGCCACTCAGCACCTTGTGGCATGACTTGGCACAATTTGCCTAGGGATTGTGAGATCTGGTTTGTGTTGGTATTTTATTCTTGAGGGTAGTATGAGCTCTAAGCCAATCAAGAATTCTGCAGGCTCATAACTATGCATTCTGTCATTTTGGTTCTGTAAATGCTACACCTGTGCATTTTTTTTAACCTCATGTATTTGGTGCATGGTTATTTTAGAGTTCTCATTATGCCCCATTTGCATATGACAAGTGTATGCACATAGACACAATAAACCATTTCCCCAGCTTTCGCAGCATTAGTGATGGTAGCCTAAACTTGGTCCTTCTATAGGACCTCAGATTATTGTTTAATGGGGTTGTCACTCAGGATACTTACTGGCTTTCTCCAGTGCTTTTAAAAAATTGAATTGAGCATGATGAGGTGCATCCCCTTGATTAAATGTTTTTCCTCCTATGCAATCACCATTAGCTGTTTGGCTCCTATTCTGTATTCTTTTGAAGCAGCCCTGCATTGCAAATCAATATCTTTCTGAAGAGACTGTGTTGTGAATTGCCTGGACAGCATATGCACGGTTCCTTTGGCTGCAATGCTGCTGCAGAGCCCGGTTACTCTGCCTTCCTGGGAACTCCACAGGCAAGTCCATCGTGTTTAGAGAAAAAAATTAGATTATTTTTTGGGAAAAATTGAACTGTTAAAGCTATTGATACTGGATGTTAGCATGTCTTTTGTGCTCTTCTGAAACCATTTTTTGGTGTTATTCCACTGATATTAGCTTCTCTTGGGTGATTTCTGGTTTTTTTTTTTTTTTTTTTTTGCTTATGCTTCCCCCTTTCTTGGTTGTAGTACGGCCGTACCATTTCAGCTTGCTAGTGCAGAAAGATGTGAATTCAGTTGCTGTATGAGGCTGGCCTGGTGCAAACACATTGCTAGAGACATGTTAAAGAGTTCCAGGTGAATCGAGACTGAGAGAGACAACAGCAGAACGGTAAGACGGAGCATGCTTAAAATGATAGCAAGGGTTTTTAATTTGGAGCATCTCGGCAAGTCTGAATCCTGACTCACTCATTTACAACTTGAAAAGGATTCATTTTATGCATGTCATTTTACTCACTCCCTTCTATTTAACTGCCAAAACCATCACAGATTGATAAGGGGGTATTTAAATGAGGCACCGACAGGCGGTTACTCATGGGAGAGTCTCCGGAGGCTCCCGAGGCTATTGCTTGTACTTTGTAAACACCAGTAGCAGTGATAAGATGAGGAACAGGTTCAAGGACTGTTTCTTTGCCATAGATGAGTCTTATTTCTTGTGAAACTAGTCTTATTTATTATAGCTTAAAGCGACCATATAGATTGTTTTGCCTGACTCTGCTTGGCTGAACGCCCTCTGAGTCGAGCAAGTGAAGGACAGGAGACCACTTTTTTCTTTTGGGTAAACTGATGTCTTTGAATTCAGCTGGATTGGATCTGAGTGGGATAAACAGCTCCAATATACTAGGGATCTGGGGCTTCCCCCCTTCTCACCCCACATCTTCCACTCCCGGAGCACAGAAATGCACCTGCTGTAAGTGTGTGCTGCTGAGCAGAGGTCAGCTTGCTGGGATTTTGCATCATTACACCTGTAGTGGTTATGCTGTCATTTAAGGAAGCGATAATCCTTCATGCAGTTCTGCTTGAAGTGCTGGCTCTTGCAGTGGACTGTTGGCATTTTGGATGCTGATGGAGAACCCCTGCATGCATGGCAGACCAGGGCAGCAAAAAACGATGCTTACCTGCTCATAAGAAGATAAAAATCAAGAGATTGAAATGTAAACCTTGACATCTGCAGAGGTTAAATTTCTGTTTCCTTTGTCAATTGGCATATAGTTTTTGATAGTGGTGGGGAGCAGGGGGTTGAAGTTGAAGGGCATGTTTTAATATTGTTCAGAGTGAGACTAATATATTTCATGGTCCTGGTGAGTTTACATTGATCCACCTCTTATATAGGTGCTGAATGTTACGGATGTCAGCATTCAGTTTTTTCATTTTAAAACATTTTACTTATGTATAATTTTACTTAGTTATTCATGTAAAATGTAAATGTTAATAGACAGTGGATATTTTCAGAATCATTAGTAACTTGCATATTGGCCATAAACCAGTTTGGTATAATATTCTGACAAAAGTAAATTAAAGAAAGAACACTTGATTACTTGATAGGCCAATTGAGAGAAATATTGATAATATGTTATGGTTCACAATTAGTAAAAAAAATTTGTTTTTTTTTTTGAAGAGGCAGCCTTAAATGTACTTCTGTATTCACTCAACTATGTACTACTGTAAAGGTTGGACACTGATTTTGGGGAATGAATATTTGGATTTTCTTAGGAGAGTTGAAATTTTCTTTTATTTTGATCACTTATTATTTCCTAAAACTAAGGATGAGCTATAAGCTATTGTTAAAAAAAACAACTTTTTTTCTATTTAGAAGATGATGTGCTCTGTGTTTGCTGTTTCTATTTCTGAGAGTGATATGTTCTAGCTATTTATATTTTTACCTTCACTTTGTTTAAGCTGTGAGGTTTATTTTTTCATCCCGTGACAGATAGAAGAATAGTACATCTAAAAAAGTAATTTTAGAAAGGAGATTAAGTAGAGCAGTAATATGACATTGATTTTACAATCATATTTTCCTCCTCATTGTACTGGACATTTATTAGTCACCTACTATGTGTAAGACATCATAAGACATGCTGTGAAGGAATCCTAGACAAAATAGAAGGGTCTTAAATACAGTATTGTTGGCATTTCCCCCTGGAATATGATCTATTATATTTTCCCATGGATAGTAAATTTGATGCTTTTTGAATATTATCACTCCTGTGTCATAGTGCTGAGTAAAACAGATCTGGTCCCTGTCTTCATGGAACTTATAATCTACTTCTTTTACAAATATTTCAAGGAGAAATTCTGTGGCCAACCCCCCCCCCATTTTGGTAATTGTAAAAGAGATACTATATGCTTTGATTTTTAACAATTGTGTTTAAAATATACATAACACAAAATTTACCATATTGCCTATTTTTAAGTTTACGACTCAGTGTTTTAAGTACATTAAATTTTTTTTTGTGGTCATCACTACTATCCATTTCCAGAACTTTTTCATCATCCCAAATACAAACTCTGCAGCCATTAAATAACTCACTATTATCCCCACCCCATGTACCTGGACATCTTTATTCTACTAATTATGACTATGAGTTTGCTTATGTTAGGTTCCTTATATCATATCATGTGCAATCATATAGTATTTGGCCTTTCATGTGTGGCCTATTTTACTTAGCATATTTTCAAGGTTCATCTATGTTATAGCATGTATCAGAATTTCATTCCTTTTCAGTGTATATTTTTATTTGGAGAAGAGAGCAGTTTTCTCCCAATATGATATCACTAAGTCAAGTTCCCATGTGGGCACCTTAATAAATAATTTAGAGATATTAAAAATAATATCCTATGGGAAGAGGCAAAGAGTTAAGAATAGAAATGCACCTGAGGGAACGATCTACTGATATATTTGGATTCTCCATATGTCCTGCTAATTGAGCATGATAATTGGGATACTAAGGTTCTCATGTATTCCTTGCTGATAGCACAGTCAGACAAAATACTCAGTGGGAAGCCAGATTGTAGCTTTTGTCATCCTTAACATTTAGATTTTACTTAGTGAGCTTCTAGTCCTTCACTCATTCTAACTTTATAAGCAAAGACTGATCAAAACCCTACTCCGTATCCTGAGGCCCACTCCAGGCTGTCTTTCACTCCCCACTCCTGTTCCCAGTGGACACCCAATCAGATACCTCAGCTATCCTGTGAATTAGAGAGAATGGGAGCTGGTGTAAGCTCGATGCCTTGTTAATCTGTTTTCCATTGGATGGGGTAAGCCTGTCTTCATCAATACTATTTTCTCTTTCTCAAATTTCTCCCTGATACTGCTCTTAAATCCAGATGTTTTCTGTGATAGGGCATTCTTTTTGGAAAGCCAAGTTAAGGCCCCAGAGTTGTGCATTTATTTGTCATCAACTGACTTGATGATTCCTAGACTGGGCCAGTCAGCAGTTTATATCCATCCATGCCTTTAACTCCCTGTCGAGGAATCCAAGCACAGATAGAGGAGGAAGAGTCAACATGGCGTATCTAATACTTGAGTTATCCCAGCTTCCCAATTAGCCCGATTCTTCTTAATGAGCCTGACTGCTTTCTGCTCCTCTCTTTTTTTGTTATGAGATGACTTTGGATATGAGGCTGATTCAGAATTAGATTAATCAAATTCATGTTTAGTTAGGTGGTAGATTAGCAGGAAGGGGGGAAGTATAGGCCAGAAATCGTTAAACCATAGACCAGTTATTTTGTGTGGCTTTGAGAGTGCTTTTCTTTTGCAACAGGACAGATAAGAGAGAATGGAGAGAACTCTTGCAGGCCAGGTCTATCTTTGTTTCTCTGAGGATGTAAGTCTCAGGGGGCATGTAAGACAGACAACAGGGTGATCAAGAGCTTAGTTTTTGTAGTCTGAGTGCTGCAATAAATCTCATCTCCTGTGTTTATTTTCTGTGTGGGTTTGAACATGTTACTTAATTCATGTGTGCCTTAATTTAATTACCTGTGAAGTTGAGATAATGATAGTACCCCCTCATGGGGGTTGTTGTAGAAATTGAAGAACTATTTTTAAAGCAGTTTTCATAGTAACTGTTATATAACAAGAGCTTCGTAAAAGTTAGCCACCATCGCCGTCATTGTCGTTTTATCTAGAAGTCCTCAGTTTCCATCTGTCTTTTCTGTCAACTGCGTTACATCTTGCCTAAGAGCCGTCCCCAGTTTGCTTGATTACAGAGCATATGTGACTATTTCTTAATGTTATTGGGGTTGAGTGGCTAGGAGGAGGCTGTAATAGAATGCCCCAATTGTTCTATTTATCATCTGGCAGGCTTTGGAAAGGTATATGTTCAGTAGAGTTACTCCTGCCCAATGAAAAACACATTTGCCCCAGTGGCTTATTCCTCAGCTAAATGAGATCTTGCTAAAAATACAAAGTTGACAGCGAAATTCCTCTGGAAGCACTGGGGTTTGTTTTCAGGTGGCAGACAAGCAGCAGGGCACGTGCACCCAACTGCTCTGCTCCTTTCACCGTGGACATCTCAGTCAGGAGTTGCTATTGACTTTTCTCAGTGGTAGGAGAGGTTTACAGAACAGGTCTTCATGAAATCAGTTAGGACTTTATTATTAATGGATTGCTGTCAGATTTATTATTGCTGAAATTTCAGCTCTTTACAGTAGATGGACCAATTGTTAAAGCTGCATTGAAAGATACTTCCATTTTCTTTTCAAAGGCTCATTGTTCCCTGTGTCTCTCTTCATAAGCTCTGTGTGGCTAGTGACCCATATATGATTCTCTGAAAACGTTAGCAGCTTCAAAAGTCAATCCCATATTGAGTGATGCCCTATATTTTTCTGAATTCTTTGGTCAGGTTTGCATCTGGGTTCATTGTATTAGAAGACAAACATCAAACTTTTAAACTTTGCAACATTACTCTTGACACTAACCACTAAAAAACCACTAAATTATTATCTAAGCACTAATAATGCATTTAAATTTTATTAAAAGATGGTTATTATAGGTGGAGAGATATAAATTAGTATTTTTATATGACCATCTGTTTCAGAGTAAGATGATAGTGTGCAATTTTATTTCTCCTTCAGGGAAGAAATTTAAAAATATTTATAATCTTTATTTTTAAATGCTGTTCATATGGTTACCGGGGGAAAGAATTCAGGTCCTAACGGATCAGCCATGCCTCCTGTAGTGTATTCCTTTTGGTTTTCATTTTTTAACTTTATTGCCATTTCTGGATGCTTTATCTTGCATGAGGGACAGAATAGCAAGCTAGAGATATTTGAAAGGTATAAACATGAAGGAAGAACTAGACTGGTTTAGTACAAACAAGCTAGGGGCGGGCAGTTCAGTGAAACTCAGAATTGAAACAAAACAGGATTAAAATGGTACACGAGACTGTCCTATGAACAGCCTTGGAGACAAATGGCAGCTTGTGCAGTCTTTATGATGTTAAAAAAAACCCAAACACTAAGTGTATGTGTACGGGTAAAAACTGTCCTGGACCATGTCCTTGATTTCAAGTCCAGTCTGTTCCATTTATTAGTTATTAGTACTTCTGACATATAGGCGTTCTTAGTTTTTAAATTGCCGTAGTTAACATTAGTCAGTTCCCCTTGCCAAGTGATTTCATATTTCTGCACCATGTGGGTGTTCTTTGAAAATATATTGATTTTCCCTTCTCAGGTAGGGACCTAAGACAAAGCCTAATAAAAAGAAGAGCTATATTTAAACCCATAAATTCTATGAGAGAGGAGGGGAAGGTCCATATATGCAGGAACAGACTCTTTTCTAGGCTAAGAGCTTTAAGGGAATAGTGTCTTGATGAAGAAACTAATTAGCCATGCAGTGTGAGTCACTTTGTGTAGCTTGATTCTTCTATTTTGTTGAGAACAGGTATTCCATTTTCCCACTGCAGCTGTGGGAATTTTGTAGGTTGGTATAGGCTTTTGCTTTGTAAAATTTCAGGACAAAGACACTCCTTTGTTGTGCATGTAGATTCTCATGTGCCCCATCTCTGCCCCATCTCTGGCCATAGGTGGGGGGAGGCAAAATACATGTCAATTCTAACATTTCACCTCCCAACACTGGATACTCATTTGGCCATATGATATAAATGATTTAAATGCTGCACCCCTGACTTTGTCTTTTTTTCCAAGATGGAATTTTAACCAGTATGTAATTGTGAATATCAAGTGGGAGTCAGAAAATGTGTATACCTTCTTCTTTCCCCCCTGACTTTTTGGGATATTTAATAAGGTTTTAGTGGAAATACTGTCTGAAAGATGTCACACCCAGACTTCCACAAAATAGGAGGAGCTTGTGTGCTTTGTCCAGTCTGGAGGGGAAAACATTCAGTTCTGTTATACAGACTGACTAAGGGCTTTCCTCCCCCTGAAGGAGGACCTGTTTTAGGAGGCATGGTACTCTTACAATTGTAAGTTCCTTTTCAAATTTATTTTCTGGATCTAGAAGTGACTTCTTCCTATACTCCCTCCTCCCAGGCACCCATAAAATGCTAGTAAATAAAAAGCAAAGCAAGGTTCTGGGTTCAGCTGTCCTTAGAAGAATTTTGGCATTTATTTTTATAGATATTACGGCCAGTGACAAAATAGTGTTCCTGTATTAGAAATATAAACATCCATCAATTTCTGTGCAGGAAGTAATGTCACATATGGTGTAATCTTCCATGTATATTTCTCTTTCTCTACTCCTCGTTCTCGCTAATCCCATTGCTTTTTGTTATTCATATATTGGGTGTATATTGTTAGAAAATTTTATTTCAGTGTTCAAGATTATATTAAAGAATCATCCAAAATTACCATGATATTTTGTGGGAAGCTTGAGCAAAAAAAATGTTACCCAAGGATTATTGCCACGATTATCATTCCTACTGTATCCAGAGACTGCAACAAACTTTGCCTCTAAAGGAGTTGACTTCTCTCACAATCATAATCTCTTTTTGACCTTAATAGCAGAATGTATCCTTATATGGTTTGGAATACCAAGTCCAAAGCTTCAGTGTATGCACATGTCAACTGGAGATCTTGTTAGAATTCAGATTCTGACTCAGTAGGGCTATGGTGGGCCCGACATCCCAGGTAATTGCAAATGCTGTTGGTCCACAAGCAGCAAGAGGTCAGAACATATCCCAGATGAAATTCTGATCCCCAAAGTTAATGACATGCTGAAAACCCATATAGGTCTCAACTAATGATACAGATGGTACTTCTGCCTTTGCTATGAGTATTCATTAAACATTTTGTTAAATTTATTATTATGACTTGGACAAAATGAATAACCTAGAGGTCAATAGATGCATTTATATATGAGCCTAAAAGCAAAACTATATCTCATATATATCTCAAATATATAATTATAATAAAAGAGAAAGCAGCTAAGTAAAATTACTTTAACAACACTTACCAAAGCTTAAGCTGCTGGGAGGACCACCTAAATATTTCATAATAGAATTAGTGAAACAGTTATTCAGGCTGTCAGTAGTAAACATTGAAGCCCCATAAGGGTTGTAACAAAACTACAGTCACTGAAGCAGCACAAAGGAATACAGTATCCTCAAGAGTTTTCCATTTGACTGTGTCCATTAGTTGATGAATTCAGGATTCAAGTGAAATTAGGTCAGACCCCAGAGAAACCAGTCAGTAGAGAGATATGCACTTTAAAATATAATCACAATATTATACATTGAATTTTGATGAGTGACAATAGCTGGTTTCATTGACTGGAAAAGATCTCAACTTGGAAGGTGCCTCATTTTAATGTGGTTTCTTAGGACTAATTTTCTAAGGGACTATTTTTAGTTAAAGGGGAAAGCATACGATAAGAAAAACCCATCACTGAATAAATATTAACAGGGCACCCATTTTCATGGCCAGTCTTTGGTGCTTTGGGAACACTGAAGAAACAGAAAATATGGTTTATGTGCTCAAGGTATATACAGCTGGGTCATGAAAATATAATTAACACAGGAGAAAGCACATGAAACAAAGACTGTATGCCTGTACTCCAACAAAAAAAAAAGCCATAGTAGCCCATATAAGAATATATGACAACAACATATATTTAAATGACAGATTATGAGGTAAAATCTAAAGATGCTATCGTACGTAGTGAGGGCAGCAGTTACAGCAATGTAGGGGCACAACTAGCATGGACTAGACAGAACCAGGGTTGCCAAGTGTCCTATGTTGTGAACTGCTACAGTACTGCACACCGGCAGTTCCTCAGCCCCAAGGCCCAGGATGCTATCACTGAACAGTGAGGCCAGGATTCTGTAGCTAAGGAAAGCTGGAAAAGACTGCAAACATCAAGAGAAGTGTTCATGGTGTGTACCTATTTTCATCCTCCCTAAACACTAAAATCCTAAGGGATGTGAAAGGAAGCACAAAAACTGAATTTATGTGTCTGGCCTTATCTAGTTGATGTATTTAAAATCACTTGCCAGCTGTCAACTGCCATGTAGAGTTCTGGTTGAGAACATTAGACTGTGAAAGATGGAAAGAGCTGCTCACTTCAGCGGTACCATTTAACATGAATAGACTGAGGTCCAGAGGGTTTCAGCAGCTAGTATTCTAAGTGACTTCGTTCTGACTTATGTATATTAGCTGATGTTCTGAAGGTGATTTTGAGCACAAGCTTGGTTCTGATAAAATACAACTGTAAGTAAAAATGCTCATACATATATCCCTCTATATACATATAAATAATACATCCTATATCTTTACTCTGTATGGCTATACATACTGTCATCTCTACACACACACACACACACACACACACACACACACTATTGAGAAAAGAGAAGACACAATCAAAGAGTCATCACACATTTTAGATCCTACAGGTTGAAGTTAGAGATAAAGTCAGCTGTTATAGATATGATTTTAGTGGTATTAGGAATTTATTCTACCCGCCATCCCCAAATACTGTGTCCATCAATCCCTGATGATGGAAGGAAGCTGAAATTACTTTTACAAGGGAGGAAGCTTTTTTTTTTGCGGTACCGGGGATTGAACCCAGGGGCGTTTTTACCTACGAGCTACACCCCCGGCCCTATTTTTTATACTTTTTATTTTGAAACTGGGTCTCACGAAGTTGTGTAGGGCCTCACTAAGTAGCTGAGGTTCGCCAGGAACCCACATCCTCTGGTCTCTGCCTCCCAAGTACTGGATTACAAGCGTGCACCACCACACCTGGCCAGGGGAGGAAGCTTTTTGTTCTACAAAGCTGAAGGTTCAAATGATTCCAGGAGACGTGAGACTCTGATTTAAGTACTCAAAAACTTGGAATTGGCTGATTTTTTTTTAACCACCAGCCAATTGCAAGGGAGAATATTTTGAGAGAAATTATGGAGTAGGAGAAAGCCCTCAGGCCCTTGAAGGGTACTGGGCAAGGGGAGAAAACAAATGTAAGAAAGCATCAAGATTTTTTCTTACTTCACAGTTTTGTGTTGAACCTCTGATTTATATTTTTTTCATGAATGTCAGAAGACTATAACCTAACTATGCCTGATGCATGGTGCATATTTGCTGTGGGCCAACTTGGAGTCTTTTAAACCAATTCTTTTCCAGTGTCTGTCTTCAACTAAGAGTGTGGAGTGAAGAAGTAGAGAAGATCACACTTTGAACTTAGAAAAATGCCAGTCACCAGAAAATGGTTGATTCAAAGGGACAATGTTCAGCCCGAATGCATTCACTTGAAATGAATGCCAACCTTAACTGAATTAAGTTGTGCTCTTTCGCATCCACTGCTGTGACTTCAGTAGACAGTTGTCTGGGTTTTACATGGCTCTAAGCTAAAATTGTAGGTCAAACTGTGACTTTTGGAGCCTCTAACACCATTTGAATTTCTAACAGTTTTCACCAGGCTTAGAGTCTGCAGCAAATGAACAAACGAACAAACCTCTGTTAACAATGAGTACACCAAATTAATTGATTAAGATGTGTGGTTGCATCTCTTGGCTACATTGAGATTCTAAGTGCTTTTGAGTTTACTAGAAAAAATAACAAGCTTATTTTTGTTTTTATGATAATTTCTTGTTTTTATGTGTTTTCAAGTACCATGAGACATCCCTGCTTATGTGATTTTTGTCACTTCAGTTTCTAAATGGAATAAGTAAGTGTGAAAAAATGCAGTCAGAAAACATATCCTCAATTCCCATTAATGTTGGGATGTCTTGTTTTTACACAGGGCTGATAACAGCTATTTACCACGATGGGCCTTGGGCAGAGGTATCAAAGGTGTTTCCTTTTGGCTTTGTGATTTGAGAAAACAATTGTTAACCTACAGAGGCCCCTTATTTTTCATGAGTTATTCAGCAAACTTTCCTAGACCCTTCAAGAGGAGATTTGAAGGCAGAGGTGTTCTGAGGGGCTATAAAATGAATGTAAGATATAATCATTGTCCTCTGGAGGAGGAAATCAGGTTGGTAAGATTATTATTAAAAGGTATAGCTACAAATTAAGGTGTTCACAATACTGCAGTGGACTAAATGCAGTCACTGAGGTGAGTTCTCAGTGAAGGATTGGTTTGTGTGAGTAGGGTTCAATAAGCAAGGGCTTCTGGGTAGAGGTAATTTTTGAAACACGTCGTGGCTTGGTGTGGGAGGAAGCCTTTTCAGTCTTGAGGTCCCTGACAGAGTATGTGTGAAGGATGGTGAGAGCTGATGGTATGTGGAATGTCTGAGGTCTTCTGTGCCTGGAACAGCTACAGCACGTGGCCTTTGTTCTTGGGCAAGAACCCATGTCCTTAAAAATATATGTAGCTAATAGCCGGGCATGGTGGCATACGCTTGTAATCCCAGTCTTTGGGAGGCTGAGACAGGAGGAACCGGGTTCGCGGCCAGCCTCAGCTACTTAGTGAGGCCCTCCGCAACTTAGTGAGACCCTGTTTCAAAATAAAAAAATAAAAAATAGGGCTGGGGGTGTAGCTCAGAGGTAGAATGCCCCCTGGGTCCAATCCCCAGTACCGCAAAAACCCCAAACATATATATGTATGTAGCGAATAAAAGTAATTTTGATAACCAGTTTGCCTCTCTGTATTTAAGCACTGATTACTGACTTAAATTCCCTTCATTTCAAATAATAATTTATTGTTACTGATTATTTCAACATATTACAGTTACTTTAAACAAAGAAAACATGCATAAATATGATTATTGAAAATTACATTACTACATTTAACATTTATCCTGTTTAAAAAAACACAAACACTGTTGGTGGAATTGATTTCATTATTATTTCTTTATTCCTTCTATACCTTCCTAAGCTTATAGATTTGCTCCTGTAAATTCCTTCCACAGAGCTCAATAATAATGTTTTTTTGTTTTGTTTGTTTGTCTTGTCTTTGTATTTTCTTGGGGTTGTGTAATCTTTACAGAGTCACAAGTAAATCTGCCTTGAGAACAGTCCAGGTTAAAGGATCTGAGTCGTTGACCGCTGGGGTCTTGGTTGCTTTTTCCAAATTAGTGACTCACATTCGAGTCATGGGTTGGCAGTGAAGCTGAGTTTCCTTTTTAGGGGTTATTTTCACATATGTTGTTAAAAGTTAACATATTTTAAAAATATGACTCCTGCCTTGGTTTCATGTAGGTTTTCTTTGCAATCTGGTGTCTGCACCAGATGTGTACTTTTAAAAACGGAGCTTAGGGAACATTACCTACCCTGTGGCATGTTGCTGTGTTGTGTTGTGTTGACCTGGTCTCTCTCGCTGGTCATGCTGTGTTGCTTTCTCTCCACACTCATGCTGCTGGGCCCCTCTCTCTCCCCTCAGCTGTCCTGAGCAGCTCTTCCTATTCTTGGTACAGTTCCTACTTTTGTCTAGCACTACTTGGCTACTCACTGTTCTCTGTGTTAAAGCCACCCATACCCTATTTTATTCATCCTTCTTTTATATTATAACTGTCATTTTCCCTTTGTAGTAATTTTACTCTTTTGAAATCATAATGAACTTATGGTCCTTCAATAACTCATTCCATTGAACCATAATTGTATTTTTTCTTTGGATGCTCAAATATATAATCACGGTTTGGTCAGTGATTTAGGAAGATTCCTTTGTCCTGCTGGCACTCTCCTGGACGTTTTTGAAAGGATGCTAGTTTTCTGGCAATAGCTGGATATTTCCCAGCTGTTTTTGTGCTGTATCCCTATGAATTGGAATACATTCCCTTGCAAGGATTCTTTCTCTTTCTTAGTGGAGAATTGGAACACAGGCCCAGATCTGGGCACTAGGGATGAACATGATAATGGATAAAAGGGTTACTATGAGTTGGTTAAAAAAAATCTGCCTTTTTAAGGCTTAGGAATGTCCACTGATTTTTTTTTTGCGCTGATTTTACATACCATGCTTCTATTCCTGAATTTTCTTATAGATGAGGTTACATCTTTTACCAAGATTTTCTAGTGCACTGACCATAAGCTTGTTCTTTTTTTTTTTTTTTGCGGTAGGAAAGATAAAATCTATTTGGCGAGGGAAGAGTTTACATAGGTTGCTGACAGGTTGATAGAGGGACTCTCATGAAGACGTGGGCACTGGGGAGTAGTACCAGTGTGTGATCTGTCCTCCAGTGCCCTCTTTTACTGTGGGATCTAGGATGCTCAATCATCTCTTCATGTACCCTGGGTACTTCAATTATTTTATTTTATTTTTTTGGTACTGAATGCCAGTGACAGTCTATCACTGAACTGTACCCCCAGCCCTATTTTAGTTTTTATTTTGAAACAGGGTCTCACTAAATTGCTGAGGCTGGCCCTGGACTTGGCAATCCTCCTGCCTCAGCCACCCAAGTATTGGGATTGCAGGCATGTGCCACCATGCCCTGCTCCTTAAGTTTGTTCTGAGAGTAGCCAGAGATTGCAGCTTTTAGCAAGGAATGAGCACTAGTCTTAGGTCACCTTGCCTAAGTCCTTCTCTAAATCAGACCTTTCCTTCTTCTATTCAGGGTCTATGGGGTGAACTGCCAGACAGCTTGGAGGTCAACAAGGCCAGTTCCCAGGTCTTTACGAAGGGCCTGGATTCTGCTTTCTGCTGTGCTCCCAGTTAACAGAGATGGCCAGATCACATTTAACTACTTTGTCCCAAGTATTGGAAACTTGAACCTTTTCCAGAATAGTTACTTTGGCCTAATGTGGAAAGTTCAGGTATAGATTACTTTCCTGGGTGAACTTGCATGCACAAAGCAGGTGCAGATACTGGTTTTATTCACACAAAGCCAGCTGTAGTGGAGACCAGCATAAACTGTGTATAAACTTAACTATGTTGGGTAACTTGTTCATGAGCTTTATAATACTGATAGAGTGTGTCGTGCAGCAGACTCTCAGTATATGGTCATATATTGATAGCAGTCATGAGAATCATTGCTTATTTTCTCCTGGATCTGATGCAATGTATCAGATTTGGAAAGTGGTATATACAGCCATGTTCCTCAAGAACATTCTACTCAAATATCAAAGTGTACTTCAAGTAATTTCAGTAAAATGAGCATATTAGTTTTCTTTTGCTGTGTAACACAGTACTGCAAATGCACTGGCTTATTATCTCACAGTTTTAGTAGCTTAGAAGTCTGGACATGACCTAGCTAGTTTCTTTGTCCAGGATCTCACCAGACTGAAATAACAGTGTTGTCTTTATTGTGGTTCATATTTGGGACTCAGGATCTTCTTATAAGATCATTAGTTGTTATCGGAACTAATTTTCTGATGCATGCAAGGTACTGGTCCCCATTCTCCTGCTAGTTTTCAGGCAGAGACCAGTCTATGCTGCATGGTCCCCACAGACAGTTCATAGCATGAGCATTTGCTTTTCTCCAGGTTAGCCAGATCACATCTCTATGACTTTCTCCTCTGCCACTAGCTGGAAAAGATGCTCTGATTTTAAAGGGCTCATTCAGTTATGTCAGGCCAACCTAGGTAATCTCCCATTTGCCATATAACATGATATAATTATGGCCTGCCTCATCATAATCACATTCACAAGGGTGGGGATGGCCGGACGTTGTGGCGCACACTTGTAATCCCAGTACTTGGGAGTCTGAGACAGGAGGATCATAGGTTCCCGGTCAGCCTCAGCTACTTAGTGAGGCCCTCCGCAACTTAGTGAGACCCTGTTTCAAAATAAAGAATAAAAAACAGGGCTGGGGTTATAGCTCAGAGGTAGAATGCCCCTGGGTTCAATCCCTAGTACCACAAAAAGAAAAAAAAAAAGGGATGGGGATTGTTCAAAGACAAGGGATATTATCATTTTAGAATTTTGCCTATTACAATGAGCTTGTGGTTAAAAAAATCTTTCGATAGCATTTTTTTTTTTTTTT
>PVJS01016816.1:0-37003 GCA_004027185.1 Glis glis
CCTCCCAAGTACTGGGATTACAAGCGTGTGCCACCACACCTGGCTCTAGCAACTATTTTTATTGAATGAACATCTACACACTATAGGGCACTATTCTAAGACCTTTACACTTAAGAACTTATTTAGGCTATAATTTTTTTCCAGTACTGGGAATTGAACCCAGGGGCATTTTACCTCCAAGCTACACCCCCAGCCCTATTTTTTATTATTTATTTTTGAAACAGGGTCTCACTAAGTTGTGGACGGCCTCACTAAGTAGCTGAGGCTGGCTGCAAACCTGCGATCCTCCTGTCTCAGCCTCCCAAGTACTGGGATTACAAACATGTTTAGGTGATAATTCAAAGTTCCCTGCCCTAAAGGAACTCACATGCTAATTGGGGAAAGAGTCAATTATTCATTTGTTCATGAATAAGGATTTATTGAGCATCTATCATGTGTAGGCATTGGGGCTACAGCTATGAAAGAATAGAGAATAATTTCTGCCTAGGCCTGGGGGGTGTATCTCAGTAGTAGAATGCCCCTGGGTTCAGCCCTCAGTACCACAAAAAAAGAAAAAGAAAAGAGAAGAAAAATACTATGAAGAAGAGGAGGAGGAGGAGGAAGAAGAGGAAGTCGGGCGGAGTAGTACATACTGTAACCCCAATACTTGGGAGGCTGAAACAGGAGGATCATAAGTTCCAGGCCAGTCTGGGCAATTTAGCAAGACCCTGTCTCAACATTAAAAATAAACCAGGCATGGTGGTGCACACTTGTAATCCCAGTACTTGGGAGGCTGAGACAGGAGGATCACAGGTTCGTGGCCAGCCTCAGCTACTTAGTGAGGCCCTCTGCAACTTAGTGAGACCCTGTTTCAAAATAAAGAATAAAAAATAGGGCTGGGGGTGTAGCTCGGAGGTAGAACACCCCTGGGTTCAATCCCCAGTACCGCAAAAAAAAAAAAAAGAAAAAAGAAAGGGCTGGGGTGGGGGGTGTCGCTCAGAGGTAGAATGACCCTGGGTTTAATACCCATTACAAAAATAAATGAAGAAGATGATGAACAGAAAGAAGGAAAGGAAGAAAAAGTAGGCTGGAGGTGAAGACCTAAAGGAAGTGAAGGAGGGAGCCAGGCAGATTTGGGGGAAGAGCATGCCAGGCAGGCAAAACAGGCAGTACGCCAGCCCCGAGGCCAGGGCCTGTGTCATGTTCAAAGACAAGCAGTGGTAACTCTCTACAGGTCGTGGAACTGAGTGTGCGACGAGGAGCAAGGCGGCAGATGCGAAAGACAGAGTGGAATGGGAGTGGACTCCTGCCAGGCCTCTGAGAGCCCAGCAGGGCTACTGGGTGGAGAACTGCAGCATTGAGACGAGGCTGCAGGGAGCAAGGGTGGGAGCCCGGAGATCAGTGGAGAGGCTACTGCACTAACCCAGATAAGAACCGGTTGTGTCTGGACCGCGGAGGTGCAGAGGAGGGCGCGCTCAGAACTCAACACACACAGCCTGGGGCAGGGGGATTTTGCCCACAGCATCGTGGCTCCTGGGCAAGACTCCCATCCCGCCAGGAGGGGGCAGCCGAGAGCCGAGCCGGAGGCGGGTCCCACTGTCCCCTGCGGGCACCGCTCAGCCCGCTCCTGGGCAAGGCTCCCATCCCGCCAGGAGGGGGCAGCCGAGAGCCGAGCCGGAGGCGGGCCCCACTGTCCCCTGCGGGCACCGCTGAGCCCGGCAGGTGGACCGTCCACGCAGCCCAGCACGCCACTGTCTTCCCCCATCGCCCCGACAACCGAGTGAGGCGTGGCCTCCGCCCTGCACAGCGCACGGGGGCGTGGCCATCTTGGGCGGGGGCTGCCCAGGAGGTGCAGGGAGGTCCTGAAGTCCTGCATGGTAGAACCTTTTCTCTGCCCTCCCGTCCTAAGTCCTTGGCGTGATGCTGATGACAGGGGCGAGGTGACCCCACTACAGGGATGTGTGACCTCCATCCTCCTCGGTCTTACAAACCAGGACCTCAGCTGCCTACCTTCCAGCCTGGCCTCCTTCCCCGCTCCATGTCAGGCTCCCGGGTCCCTGCCCCTGGACGCTCCCAGGTCAGAACCTGCTCCCCAGGGCCCCCAGCCCGCCTCCCCCAGCCCGCCAGGCACTCAGACTCCTTCCCCGCCCCCTCCACTCCAGCTGTGATTACAGCTCAGCCCAGACCCCCCCACACACACATTCCTGTGAATAATTGGGGCTGATTTCAGGGGGAGGGGGACTAATGGAGTTCGTGGGGGGCCGCCCTGGTGCAGAGGGGAAGGCTGAGAGGCAATTAGCTGGCTGACAGCCCAGGAGTCACCTAATGTGCCCGCCCGCAGGAAGGGCCAGCCGGAGCTTGGTGGGGAGTGGGCCTGCCCCACCCCCACCCCCCAGGATGGACCGGGACTTGAGGAGCATCTACACACACACCCCAGCAGGAAGGTTGAAGGAGGATGCAGCCTGGTGACTTCCAGAAAAATCAGGGCAGGGGCGGGAGGGCTGTATGGGGAGGGAAGGAGGTTGAGGGGGACAGAAACTCCTGGTCCCCCAAGCCTCCACCCTAACACACACACACACACACACACACACACACACACACACACACACTCCACACATACACACACACATAGTGCCCCAGCTGAATCCTGTTCCTCGCTGGGGACCCGCTCCTGATTAATACCAACATTAGCCCTGAACACTGGCCCCTCCTGGCCTCCCCATCATTAATTACCTCCTCTCCCAGTCCAGCAGAGGGGAAGGTGGCTCCTCTGGGGCAAGAAGCCAGAGCTTCTGACCCCCTGCCCCCTCCGCCCCCTCCTCCCTGTTTGGGAAGATAAGGGAGGAAGAGAGGAAGAAAGGAATTGGAAACAGGAAGAGAGGGAAGGAGGGAAAGATTTGCCTTCCACTCCCCCATCCCCACATCCCAGTCCCTGCAGTTTGAGCTCCATCACACCCCTGGAGGTAGTCAGCCAGGAGCTGTGAACACCCAGAGGATCCCTCCTGGAGGAGGTGCACGGCTAGATCCTGCAGCCCCTTACCCAGCCTCCATCCCTCTGGTTCTAGGTTGGGAATAGGAATGTGCAGAGACCCAGGCACAGAGACAAGATGACACAAACTTTCTCATAGGGACTTGACACTCAGATAAAACCAGACACACACCAGGCATGGTGGCCCATGCCTGTAATTCCAGTACTTGGAAGCCTGAGACTGGAGGATCTCAGGTTTGAGGCCAGCCTCAGCAACTTAGAAAGACCCTCAGCAACTTAGACAGAGATTCTGTTTCAAATTTTAAAAATAATGGCATGATGGCACACACTTGTAATCCCAGTACTTGGGAGGCTGAGACGGGAGGATCACAGGTTCACGGACAGCCTCAGCAACTTAGTGAGGCCCTGTTTCAGAATATAAAATAAAATAAAATAGGGCTGGGGATGTAGCTCAGAGGTAGAATGCCCCTGAGTTCAATCCCCAGTACCACAAAAATAATTAATTAATTAATTAAATTAGTGCTGGGTGGTGTGGCTCAGTTAGAATGCCCCTGATGTCCCTGGCTTCAATCCCTAGTAAAAAACAAAAACAACAACAAAAAAACCCAGACACATTGGACCAAACTCACCCACTTCCTCACCACTACCACTGGAAACCAATGGAAAACATCCGGTCCAAAGGCACACCAGTGCTGTCTGGAGGGCCGGTGAGTGTTCCGGAACATTCCCATGTTGGGGAAGGGGCTCTGCATGCGTGAATGGGCTCTACCTGCAGGCGGATCAGTTGCACACAGGTGAGTAGGGGGTTCTCCTCTTCCTTCTCCCCCGTGAGCTGCCATCTTGAATTTCTCTAACTCAATTGTGATCTCTCTCTCACACACACACACATACACACACACACTCATCCTTAGGGCGAAGTTCAGTGAACCGAAACCCAACCCATTCCCATTCCAGTCCACCCCTTGCCCAGGCACGGAGCCCCAACTCCCCTCTCAGCCCCTCTCCCTTGCTTCCCCAGAGCCCTAGTCCCCCAAATTGTCTTCACATGTCTTCCTTTGAGAAGACCCGGGCAGCCCAGCTCCCACTCCAAGATATGGGTAGGGGGCTCTGTGAGAGTTTTCTGTGCCCCTCCCAACACCCCCGTGTGCCCCATTATAAGACCAAGCGAGCCTAGAGACCCAACGATCGATACCCCTCAAAGATGAAGACGCTAATAACTTTATCCCCTCTTGTCCTCCGACTCTCGCCTACATTAGCCCTGACCACAGGCCCCAGGCAGCTGAGACCTGCAGTAGGCAGGCCTGGAACTGAGTAACCCCTTCAGATCCAGGTGGGAAGATGAGGGTAGACGACAGAAGGACTTCCTAGCACTCAAGAACAGGCAGGTCATGAGGATAAAGGATAGAAAATCTCAGAAGTATATTTTCCATTTCTAGATGTATACCATGGAGATCAACCAGGCGCAGTGGTGCACGCCTGTAATCCCAGTGACTTTGGGGGCAGAGGCAGGAGGATCACAAGTTCCAGACCAGCTTGGGCAACTTAGCGGGACCCTGTCTCAAAATAAAAATTTTATTTATTTATTTATCTATTTATCTATTTATTTATTGTGGTACTGGGGATTGAACCCAGGGGCATTCTACCTCCAAGCTACACTCCCAGCCCTATTTTATTTTTTGTTTTGAAACAGGATCTCACTAAGTTGCGGAGGGCCTCACAAGTTTCTGAGGCTGGCTGTGGACCTGCGATCCTCCTGTCTCAGCCCCCCAAGTACTGGGATTGCAAGTGTGCACCACCACTCCCTGCAAAATAAAAATTTTAAAAAGGAACATGGGTATAACTCAGTGGTAAAGCACCCCTGGGTTCCATCCTCTTTGCCACTATCAGAGAATTAACGAAGGGTGGTTGAGGATTTGTGACCCAGAAGTACCCTCCAGGGGGACCAAGGTCCCTGAGTGCTGTCCAGAGGAGGTGAGCTGGGAGGGAAGCTCCCACTAGGGAAAATGGGGGAGTCAAAGAGCTGAGTTAAAGGGACACATGGCCAGGGATGGTTCTGACTGCCCTCTGTGTACATCCAAGGCTGCTCTTCCACTGGGGACTTACAAGGTGCAGTGCAGAAACCCAGAGCCCTTGGGTCCCCTTCCACGCCCCTCTCTCTAAAGCAGCTGCAGCTAGAGGGTGTGAATGGGATCAGGGGGCAAGAGTTTCCCAAACACCGTCCCCCCAAAACATATAGCATGTCCCAACTTAAACAGCCGAGCCAGAGCCTGAGCTGGGGCACCCAAGACCTTTGGCAGGTCAGCGAGAAGGAGGAAGCATGGAGGAGGGCAGGAGTAGGGACAAAAGATCAGCAGCGTTGTCACCTGCCTGGCCACCTGCCCTGCAAGGCCTGGGTCCTCAGAACAGCCCTGTCAGGCGAGCGCTGATGTTTTCCCACTTCATAGTGGAGGATGCTAAGACGCAGAGAGGTTGAGTAACTTGCCCGACGTCACACACCTGGCAAGTGGCGGGATTGGGCTGCAGAGCCTAGAAACTTAATTACCAGGGAGCACAGCCCTGTACAGAGAAGAAGGGGCTCAGTTTGGTGGGAGGTGGGCTGCAGAACCTCTAGCTCCAAGGGCTGGGTTCCAGGCAGCGCTCAGAGAAAGCTGGTCGCCTCTGGGGCTCAGTCCTCCCTGGCATTTCTGCCGAGCCCTTTCCTCGCAGGTCTCAGGTCTCCGCACTGCTCCGGGCTGTCACGCCCTGGCCCCCGCTTTCCTCTGTGTGGTTCCTCCTGCACCTCCAGCCCCGTCCTGTCTGTCTCTCCTGGCTTCGGACCTCTCTTCTCCACCGCCCAGAGCCGTGGCTGTGTGTTCTTCATCTTGGCACTGGAGTGTGGGGTGGGATGGGGTGGGGTGGGGCCTCCAGAGTGTGGGACGATGCCACCTCACCCCCCACCACACACACACACCCTGGGGATGCCTGGATTGCCTGGCAGATCAGCCTGCAGTCGGCTAAAAGCCAAGATCCCTGGCTCCGGGATTCTCCAGAGATGCCAGTCCAAAGCCACTTCAGGAATTTAGTGAGACAGCTCCCTCAACTGGTACTTAAAGTGCCCAGGGCCTAGGCAGTCTGGAATTCTCTCCAGGACCTCTCTTCAACCCAAAGGCCTTGGTGCCCCAAGGTGGGACTTCCTCCTCCTGCTGCCCCAGAATCCTCCCCACCCCATTCCTGGAAGCTGAGCAGCTAGAGGCTGTGCCCACCCGTCTGTCGAGAAGCCATCCCCAAGGGAACAGGACAGGAAAGCTGAGAGGCTCTGCAGGGCTCGGACCCATGGGTTCTTTAGAGACCTGTCCCAATGCCGGGTCCCCAGGGAGCCCCGTGGCTTGTGCACATAGATTTCTTCTCTGCAGAGTGGGAGCCAGCAGAGGCTGGCAGAGACCGGGGAGCCTGGTTTCTTTCTTCAATGCCGCCCACTCCTGAGGGGCCCAGCACCCTCTCTGAGCCCCTCTCTCCCAGCCAGGCAGCCCTTTCTGAGAAGGAAGGGTGGAGGGAGGGGGCTAGGCTAGGTCTGGGGACCCGGAAGTCCACGCCCCACCGCCTCAGGTTGCTGTCCTGTCCCAGCCCCCTCAGAGGTCCCCGGGGCCCCATTGCATCGATCCCCTGCAGCTGTCCATCTCGGCTGGTGCTCAGCCCCGGGGGTCCATGTGGGGGCAGTTAATGGGCTTGGCACCGCCAGGAGGTAATTAACGGGGAGGGGGCAGGGGCCACAGCAGGGTGGGGGTGCCTTAATGACAGTGGAATCCAACAGCAGTGGGGAAAGCAGAGGGCGTGCATGTGTGTGTGTGTGTGTGTGTATGTGTGTGTGTGTGTGAGAGAGAGAGAGAGAGAGAGAGAGAGAGAGAGAGGTGTGTTTGCACCCGGGTGTGGGTGTATACAGTAGGCCTGTTGATGTGCACTCTGCTGTCCATCAGTAAAGGGGAGGGGGGCTTTCAGGCCACAGCAATGATGTGGGCGTAGGACCCTCCTCACCTCCAACAAGGCCCTGGCCCAGGCTGCCTGAAGCGACTGGCACGCAGGCTGCAGCCCCGGCTCCCGGATTGATGACAGCTACCTGGCTCCCTCTCCCATGGCCTCCTGGAATTTTCCTTTCTCCTGTCCTTGTTCCCAGAACCCCTCACTTCACCTGCCCAACTTCTTTTCCAGTGATACCTGTGGCCGTGATACCTCTGCTGCCCCCCTGCGCTTGGCCTTGGAAAGACTCCGCATGCCCTGGAAGGTTCCTCTGCCACCTGACTGCCAGCCCCTTTGCTTCAGTGATGGCTCCAACCCTGCTCAATATGGGGGGAATCTCAGACCCCCCCCCACAACTCCCCGTGCCAAGCCTACCAGCCTGGAGCTGTCCCCCCCCCCCCCGAGAGAGGCTGGACTGGCAAAGGCAGCCAGGCGAGCACGGCTGAGACCCAAGCCCCTCAGGATCCCCGGGGCTGTCCTGCACCCTCCCTGCTGTGTCTCTCTCCCCTCCTGCAGCTCTAGTGTGACCCTCTGTCTCCCATCTGTGTCAATCTTTGTCTGTCTGCCTGTGCCTGTCTTGTCTTTTTTCTTTCTTTCTTTCTTTCTCTCTCTCTCTCTCTCTCTCTCTCTCTCTCTCCTTCCTTCTTTCCTTCCTTCCTTCCTTCCTTTCCTTTCTTTGTGGCACTGGGGATTAAACCCAGAGGCATTCTACCTCTGAGGTACACCCCCAGATCTATTTTATTTTATTTTGGAAACAGGGTCTCACTAAGGTGCTGAGGGCCTCAGTAAGTTGCTGAGGCTGGCCTTGAACCTGGGATCCTCCTGTCTCAACCTCCCAAGTACTAGGATTACAGGCGTGGCCACCGCGCCCAGCCTGTCTGGTGTCTCTGTCTCCCTCCCTTTCTCCCTTTCTTTCTGTCTACAAGTCACCATCTCTGTAGCTGCCTCTGCAGTCCCTCCAGGTCACCATGTCTGTTGGTCCTGTCCCTTTCTCTGTGCTCTCTCTCCTTGCCCGTCTCTGGCCTCACCTGTTGGGTCTGATGCCCCGATTGTGTCCCTGGTCATGTCCCCAGGCTGTCCCTCACAAGGGCGGTGCAGCACCACAGAGCAGGAGAGGAGAGCCTGTGAACCTGGCCCCTGGGGACCAGGCACCCCCCTCCATCAATCAGCCTTCCGCCCTGGGTAGACCTCCATTAGCGGTAAGCAGCCTGGACAAGAGACAGACACAGCGCTGGGCTAGGCCTGGGGTGATAAGACCCAGATTGAATCACCAGGGAGGGCAGGGGGGAGGCTGGGAACCCAGGGTCACGAGACAGCCATGATTAGCCCCGAGGAGCTATGGGGGCATGCATCATTGCAGAGCTGGGCAGGTGATGGAAAGTGATGGGGCTGCGGTGGGGGAGCGGCTCCTCAGCCCCAGGGTGGACTGCAAGGCTTCGGGGTGGGGAAGATGGAGGCAGGACTCGGGTCTCCTATGCAATGGGGCTGGGGGGACTTTAACACAACAGAAGCCTCAGACCGCTCAGTTAAGCTTGGGGGTGTTTCAAGGGTCATTGGGGGAAAGGAGGAGACCCCACCTACTCCCCTGGGCAGAATGGAACAGGGAGCTGGCTCTGTCCTTAAGAAGGAGCCACCTGCCCAGTCCCTGGCCTCCAGGTGGTAATCTCCAAGTATTTAGAGCCAAGACAGAGCCAGGCATGGTGGCGTACATGCCTGTAATCCCAGTACTTGGGAGGTTGAGACAAGAGGATCACAGGTTTGAGGCCAGCCTCAGCAACTTAGTGAGACCCTGTTTCAAAATAAAAAATAAAATAAAATAAAATAGGCCTGGGGGTGTGGCTTGGAGGTAGAACACCTGGATTCAATCCTAGTACATGTATATATGTACTATCCCCAGCCATATATATATATTTTTTTAAAAAATAGAGCTAAGAAGAGTGGTGGAAGCTAGGTAGATTAGGGCATAGGAGGGACTCCAGACAAAGATGGAGAAAACCTCAGATGAGCAAAGAAGGAGAACTAACTGATTGAGGGGGATGGGAGGGGGAAGAGGGAAACACTCCAGTGCACAGGATGTATATATGCAAATATACCAAAGTCAACTACTATGCTGAGCATGAGAAAGAGGGAAGGGGGAGGGAATGGGAGTGGGAATTGGGGGGGTTAATTGACCGTTATGTGCATGTATACTTCTACCACCCTGAAATCCATCAAGTTGTATGATTACAATGCACCAATTAAAAAAAAGAAATAAAAAAAGAAGAGTGACAGAGGGGAAGAAACGGTGACCTGCTGGCTGCGCCCGTCCTTACCCCTGTTCCTTCCTGTGCGTGGATGTATGCATTCGGGTGGCCTGTCTCTCCTCCCATTTGCCCCACTGTGCGCCTTCTGTGTCCTGGGCACACTAGCAGTAGGAACCCTCACTGGCCACTGCCTCTGTCCTGTCCACCAGGACATCTGACTCGCATCCCCCATCCCCCCGCAGCACCAGCTTCCCAGTGTGAAGGGCCAAGGTAGACAGTCTGGGGGTCTGGGAGGTTTGATCGGGGGGCAGCCTCAGTAGCAGGTGAGCCAGGTGACCAGAACCACAAGGGGGGTGACAGCTGCCCAGGGAAGGCCACTGAGGGGAACTAGAGCCACCCCGATTTGAGTCCCCACACCCCTCTCCCGCGGCGACGTCATCCCAAGAATTGGCAAGAGACACAGCCAAGGGGAAATAAATATAATTGCTATGACGGAACCTGGCCTGGAGCAGCAGCAGCCTCCATCCCCAGCCCAGCCTGTCCCCTCCTGCATGCTGAGGGTGTTAGAGCTCAGAGATCACCCTGGGGCTGCTGGGAGCTAAGAGGGTGGTGGAGGGCAGGTCCTGATATCGGGGCTCCCTGGTCTCGGCCCCTGGATGGATGCTAGCCCAAGACATCCAGGTAGACAGGAGGCGCCTGGGCCAGGGCTTGCAGCCGGGCGTGCACATCCTTGATGCTCTGGCGTTGCTGGGGCTCGCGCTGCCAACAGCCGCGCATGATGGCATAGACCTCCGGCGGGCAGGCACGGGGCCGCTCCAACTCGCGTCCCTGCGTGATGCACTCGATCGCCTGGAGCCACCAGAGAGACAGAGGAGAGAGCACGCGGGTGGGGGCCAGAGAGCAAGGCTCCCAACGCCGCCCTGCCTTGCGGAGGCTCCACATGCACCCGGTGAACCCACCGTTCCTTCCTGCTCTGACGCTGGAAAGTAGGAATGACTAGGGACTGACTGGTCATGACAAATACCTTGGTACAGTATCAGGAGCTGAGAGAAGGGAAACGGCCCTCTGCCTCTCAGCTCAGGGTGAAAAAAAGAAAGAAAATCAAGCAGAATTGCAGTTAAAGGCCTTCTAAAAATGGATGCTTTGCTTTTTTTTTTTTTTTGATACTGGGGATTGAACTCAGGGGCATTTTGCCTCCACGTTACATCCCCACACCCCCTTTTTATTTTTTATTCTGAAACAGGGTCTCACTAAGTTTCCTAGGCTGGCCTCAAGCCTGTGATCCTCTTGTCTCAGCCTCCCAACCACTGGGATTATAGGCATGAGCCACCATGCCTGGCTTGGCTTGCTTTATTATTATTATTTTTTTTTTTTTGCGGTACTGGGGAATTGAACCCAGGGACATTCTACCTCTGAGCTATACCCCCAGCCTTATTTAATTTTTTATTTGGAAACAGGGTCTCACTAAGTTGCGGAGGGCCTAAGTAGCTGAGGCTGGCTGCGAACCTGCGATCCTCCTGTCTCAGCCTCCCAAGTACTGAGATTACCAGCGTGTGGGGACCTAGCTCCTCTGAAAAGAAACTGCAAAGCTGGGCGTGGTGGCGCACGCTTGTAATCCCAGTACTTGGGAGGCTGAGACCGGAGGATCCAGGTTCGCGGCCAGCCTCAGCTACTTAGTGAGGCCCTCCGCAACTTAGTGAGACCCTGTTTCAAAATAAAGAGTAAAAAATAGGGCTGGGGGTGTAGCCCGGAGGTAGAATGCCCCTGGGTTCAATCCCCGATACCGCAAAAAATAAAGAAAGAAAGAATAAAAAATAGGGCTGGGGGTGTAGCCTGGAGGTAGAATGCCCCTGGGTTCAATCCCTGGTACTGCAAAAACAAACAAAAAAAGAAACTGCAGCAAGAGAGAGTAAATTAGACACTGGGAAGGACTGCTACAGCAGCTGAGGAATCCAAAGGAGAGGTGGTGGAAGGGAGATGGGTGGAGAAGAGGCCTAGAGCCCCCCCCCCCACTAGAGGACTTGGGTTATGGGCGGCACTAATTCCATTCCTTCTCTCAGTGCTTGAGAAAATTAAAATCTATAACCCTCTCCCCCACCCCGCCAGCCTCCAGGGAGCAGACTGCATTAGGAGGAGAAATGGGAACTGAGGGCTGTGAGCCAAGGAGGGGGCGGCAGCGGCTCTGGGAGACAGAACACCTGGGGCCTGGTCAGGCTGTGGCCCACCAGGAGGGCAGGGGGAGGGGCAGACCCGTCCTTCTGAGAGTCTGACCTCCAGCCTTCCTGCTACGGGGCTAGGCTCTCCTTCCCATGTCTCTCCCTTCCACCCTGAAGATGCCCTGTAGGTCTGTAAGATGCAGCTAGGGCTGGGGCGGGTGGTCTGGGCTCTGTTTACAAAGTGCTTTGAGGTCCCCCCACCCCAAGGATCCAGCTGGGCCTGGTATCAGGAGTAAGTGGAGAAAGGACGGGGAGAGGAAGAGAGGGAGGAGAGCTGCGTGGGGTGGAGGAAGCCGTGTCTGCGGGATGCAGGTGGAGGGGCACCAGGGACCCGAAGGGGCAGGGAAGGGGTGACCCGGGGCGGAGCTGACCTCGGTGTTGGAGAGCTGGTACCAGGGCTGCTTGCCGTAGGTGAAGATCTCCCAGAGCACCACGCCGAAGCTCCACACGTCGCTCTCGGTGGTGAACTTGCGGTAAAGGATGCTCTCGGGCGGCATCCAGCGGATGGGCAGCATGGTGCGGCCTCCCACCTGTCGGGGCGTGCGCCGTGTCGCCTCCAGGGGGCGCCCGAGGGGCAGCCCGACCCGGAGCAGCCCCATCCCAGCCCCAAAGCCAGAGAAATCCCTGTGGCTCTCCAAATAGGGCTCAGAGGGAAGAACGGGATGGCGGAGGAGCCAGACCCTCCTCCATTGGGGGATTAAAAAACCCGAGGCCAGAGAGTCTCACACCCCACACTCCTGGAGAAAGAGGACAGCGACAGGGTCTTAAAGGACTCTGGCCCATGGAAGCTGCTGGATGGGCTGGGGACCACAGGCCCTTCCTTACGCGGTAATAGTCGGTGCTGTAGATATCTCTGCTCATGCCGAAATCTCCGATCTTGACCACTAGTCCCTGGCCCACCAGGCAGTTGCGCGTGGCCAGGTCCCGGTGCACGAAGTGCAGACTGGCCAGGTACACCATCCCTGCCGCCACCTGGCTAGCCACGGCCAGCAGCTGCCCGAGGCTCAGGGGGCCTGGAGCGGTGTCCTCCCCACCAGCCAGCAGCTTGGCGTCAGGACCATGGGACCTGAGAAAGAGAGACAGGAAGGGCTAGGAGGACAGGACCCCAGAGCCTGAGGACGCGCCATCCCCAGCTGGGTATGTTAGAGGGGAGACTAGATGCAAATATGGAGGAAAGACATCTGGAGGGGCTGGAATGGGGGGCAGAAGGGGACTGCCTACCTCAGGGCTTCCCCCAGAGAGAGCCCATATTTCCCCATCCTACCTTCCACTCCGGCAGCGCCCCTAAACTCCAGCCCCCGCATGCAGCTGCTCTCTTGCCTGTCTGTCTATCTCTCTGTGCATCAGCAGTGGGGATTGAGCCCAGGGGCTTTCTACCTCCACGTGAAACTCCCAGCCCTTTCTGGTTTTTTTTTTTTTTTTTTTTTTTGTGGTACCGGGGATTGAACCCAGGGGCGTTCTACCTCCGCGCTACACCCCCGACCCTATTTTTTATACTTTATTTTGAAACCAGTTCTCATGAAGTTGCGGAGGGCCTCACTAAGTAGAGAGAGAGAGAGAGAGCTGAGGCTGGCTGCAAACCCGGATCCTCCGGTCTCAGCCTCCCAAAGTACTGGGATTACAAGTGTGTGCCACCACACCCGGCTCTCTGTTTTATATTTTGAAACAGGCTGTCTCTAACTTGCTGAGGATCTCGCTAAGTTGCTGGTAGGTTGGCCTTGAACCTTGGATCCTCCTGTCGCAGCCTCCTGAATACTGGGATTCCAGGTGTGCGTGCATCTGTAACAGGTGGGCCCAGCTGAGCTCCTACCTCTTGCCATGGGTGCTTAGTCTCAGCCCTCACCAAACCCAGCTCAAGTTCTTCCCTGCAACCTACCCCGTCTTCTTAAAGGGCACCTCCACCCAGGCCTGGAACCCGGATTCTTCCATCTCTCTCACCTTTGCCCTCAGTGACCCGCTGTTCCATTGGGCTCTTCCTTCTTTCTGAAGGTTCCAGGATCATCATCCCCCCTTGTCCCCCTCAAAGCCTCCAGTCCAGGCCTGCCCTGGTCACTCGTCTCCATCCTCCAGTATTCCTTCTGAACCTTCCCTGAGCTTACTGCTCAGCAACACCCTTTCCTGCTGGCCACCTTCTTTCTTGTTCATGAACTCCAGGTATTTGTTAAACCTCCAGAGGGCCAAGCACCAAACAAAAATGGAGAGAGGAGACCGCCCTGCAGTGCAGTGTACAGATACCTGATGGGTGCTGGCGGGGGAGCAGTTAGGGGAAGCTTCCTGGAGGAAGGGACATCTAAACTGACACCCACGTCCTGAGGTCATTCGGAGGCAGGACCAGAGGGTGAGGGTGAAGTGGCTGGAGGGAGGTCCAGGGACCCAGAGTACAAAGGCCCAGAGGGGAGGAGGAATGGATGGCCCTCCTGGGGGAAGTCCCAGGCTCATCCAGGAGCGGTCATGGTCAGGAGTCACTTCCTCCACTCCCCAGCGCCCCGTCGGGCATTTGCAGCAGCTGCTCCCCTGGCCTGGGCCTCACTTGGTGGCATCTTCCTGGCCTGCATCCCCTCACATCAGCACTGAGCCTGCACCATGTCAGGTGAACACAGAGATGGCTCGTGGCTGGCCCTCTCTTCAGTGCTCTGCTCATCCACCCGCAACTCACTCTCAGGGCTGGCCTCAGCCCTCACCCCCCACCCAGCCCCGTGCCCTTTTCTCCCCAAGGCTAGCTCAGACTCTCCGATCTTAGTTGTCAGCCTGACAGAATGACCCGCCACTCCCAGGGGCACAAGTGGGGCCCGATCACAACTGCTTCCAGTGCCTCCTCATCCAGAGCCACAGCCTGCAAGTCCCCTCCTGGGGGGGGGGGCAGAGAGGAAAGCCGCTTCACTAAAAGTCCCCTCCCTGATCCCCTGATTAACCCTGGCCCTTCCTCACAGGGCAGCCTCAGGGGAGGAGAACTCCACTAAGGGGACATGTGACCGTCCCAGCCAGGGCTGAGAGAAGAGGCTCTCCCTCCCGTGACCGGCGCAAGTCACTTCACCTCCTGTGGAACAGGCACCTTTCCCTTTTTTTTTTTTTTTCAGTACTGGGGATTGAACCCAGGGGTATTCTACCTCTAAGCTACACCCCCAGCCCTATTTTTTTTCTTTATTTTGAAACAGGGTCTCACTAAGTTGCAGAGACCCTCACTAAGTAGCTGAGGCTGGCCGCGAACCCGGATCCTCCGGTCTCAGCCTCCCAAGTACTGGGATTACAAGCATACGCCAGCATGCCTGGCACCTTTTCTTTTTCTCACGGTACTAGGGATGGAACCCAGGGGCACTCTACCACTGGGCTACACCCCCAGCCCTTTTCTTTTCTTTTTTTTTGCGGTACTGGGGATTGAACCCAGGGGCTTCTACCTCTGAGCTACACCCCCAGCCCTATTTTTAATTCTTTATTTTGAAACATGGTCTCACTCAGTTGCAGAGGGTATCACTAAATAGCTGAGGCTAGCTGTGAACCTGGATGCTCCAGTCTCAGCCACCTAAGTACTGAGTTTAGAAGCATGCGCCACCACACCTGGCTCCCCAGTCAGATTTTAATTCCTATTTGGAAACAGGGTCTCGCTAGGTTGCTGAGAGCCTCACTACTTGCTGAGAGTGTCCTCGAACCTGTGATCCTCCTGTCTCAGCCTCCCAAGTACTGGGATTACAAGCGTGCGCCACCGCGCCCGGCTTCATTTTGTATTTTGAGACAGGGTCCCACTAAGTTGCCTAGGCCGGCCTTGAAGGCTGGGATTACAGGAATGTGCCACCATGCCTGTCCTCCTGATCCACGTTTGTTATGGTAGTCACCTGCACAGCTGCCTCCAGAGCCTGGCTTCTGCACCCCACACACCCTCTTGCAAAGCCCACCATCGTCAAGCATTAGCTCCTAACTCTGCCGGCGCAGTCTCCCTGATTACTAACACTGGCCTTCACAGGGGCAGTCCTGAAGTCACACAACTGCGTCCTGAACCACCGCGGAGGTCCCTGGACACAGAAATCACGCCTTCCTGATCCTTCTCTCTCTCTCTGTGTGTGTGTGTGTGTGTGTGTGTGTGTGTGTGTGTGTGTTACTCAGGAATGAACCCAGGGGTATTTTACCTCTGAGCTACACCCCCAGACCTGTTTTATTTTTTATTTTGAAACAGGGTCTCACTAAGTTGCCAAGGGCTTCACACTAGGTTACTGAGGCTGGCCTCAAACCTGTGATCCTCCTGCCTCAGCCTCCCTAGTACTGGGATTAGAGGTGTGTGCCACCATGCCTGGCTTCCGGATCCTTCTTGGTTGAAGGAGGAGCTTGGCAGACGTGCCTGTAGGGAGGGGATGATGGGGCTCAGGGCCCGGTGCTCCTACCGGAGGAAGCGGTTGAGGTCGCCATGCCGCATGTATTCAAAGACCATGAGCAGCGGGCGGCCCTCGGTGCAGACACCGAAGAAGCGTACGATGTGCCGGTGCCGCAGCATGGTGAGCAGCTCGGCCTCGCGCTGGAAGTCCTGCCGCGCACTCTCCGACACCTCCTTCAGTGCCTGGGGACAACAGTGCGGCCAGCACTGAGGAGGAGGGCCCACCTCCCAGCCTCCATCGGGGGCAACCCAGCCCAGCCCGTCTGGAGCCACACAGGACCCCGACATCCCACTCCCAGCCAGAGCGCCCTGTCTTGACATGATGCTCCGGGAGGTGGGACCCAGGCAGGCAGCACCAAGGCTAGGGCTCACCTTGACGGCCACCAGCATCTTGTCCTGCTCAGGCAGCAGGTTGTGGCACTCGGCGAGGAAGACCTTCCCGAAGGCACCCTCGCCCAGTTCCCACTTGAGCACGATGTCGCGGCGCTTGATGTGGTGAACGCCTGAGGAGGGGCGCGGGTCAGGCGGGAGCCCCGTCTCAGGCAGGGCTGCACAAGGGCGCCCGGCCGCAGGGGCCACGGGGACTGAAACCCAGACCACAGTGCTTCTCCAAGCCCCGTGTCACAGCGCGGGGCTGCACCTGCCCAGACAGGACGGGTGGGAGCTGTGGCCCCCATGGCTAGGCTAAGCCGAGCCTACAGAAGATACGCTGTAGCTGGGATAGAGATGGGGACAGGAAGGGAGGCATTGGTCAGGCCTGGGGAGGGCGTGGGCAATGTCCAGGGTCTTCTACACACACGCACTCACTCACACATGCACACTCGCCCCTGTGCTTGACCCAACATAACCCCTTACAGGCATCACTGAAGTATTGTGGGTTCTCGATAATGTGGCCTTGGAGCCCGGAGCCTTTGCCCTCAGTAGGGGACAGAGAGCTGCCACCCAGTGTCATGAAATGCAGGGACATAGCCAGCCCGTCCTCTGGAGCCAGCGCAGCAGGGCCTGGGGAAGAGACACAGCCACATGAGGCATCACAGCCCAGGACCCATCCTGGCCAGAGCACCTGCACACTTCATACCTTACAGAGGAGGAGGAGGAGGAGGAGGAGGAGGGGTGGAGGATAGCAGGGGAGGAGCAGGGGGGTGGGGGACCAGGGCCTCTCTCTGTGCCTGGCTCCTGTCCAACCCCTGCCTCATGGGCACCAAAGAACACCCCCCCAACGGCAGCCCAGACCTCCCAGCCCCACTTAGCATTTGAATAGAATCCAGCCACCAATTAGCAGCTGCTCCCTCTGAAACCAACCCCGCACCAGCCCCCGCAACGCACACTCACACACACTCACACTCAGCGTGCCCCACACCAGGCCCCTGTCTGTCTACAACCCAGACACACTCACACATCCTAAAACTTGTGCACAGCCCCCCACACACACACACAGAGCCGGGAAGAGACAATAAGAAATGAAGGCCGGGGGGGACAGACAGACAGACAGACAGACGGACCTCAGCAGCACCCCCACTCACGGTTGATCCCAAACTTGTTTCTTCGGCCGCATTTGTTGAGCACAAGGAGGAGCGCAGAAAGGAAGAGGCAGGCAAAGACAGCCAGGCCCACAGCCACTGAGACCTGGGGGCGGGGGACATCCGGAGGCTTCTCCAGCACCCCCCAAAACTCCCCATAGCCAACCGTTTCTCTATCCTGCATAGGAGGCCAGAAGCAGGCTCCAGGACCTCTTGCTCTCACCCCAGGGGACTCTGGCCTGGGGGGACGGCAGCTGACAGAGCTTGGGGAGATTGCAGTGGTCTCCCCTACTGTGCCCAGAGATGACAAGCAGACCATCCTTTTGTGGGGGGGGGCGGGGGGTACTGGGGATTGAACCCAGGGGCATTCTACATCCGAGCTAATCCTCAGCCCTATTCTATTTTTATTTTGAAACGGAGTCTCACTGGGTTGATGAGAGTCTCACTATTTGCTGAGGCTGTCGCAGAACCTGTGATCCTCCTGTCAGCTACCCAAGTACTAGGATTACAAGCGTGCATCACCATATTTTTTTTTTTTTTGCGGTACCGGGGATTGAACCCAGGGGCGTTCTACCTCCGCGCTACACCCCCGGCCCTATTTTTTATACTTTATTTTGAAACCGGGTCTCACGAAGTTGCGGAGGGCCTCGCTAAGGAGAGAGAGAGAGATAGAGAGGGAGAGAGCGAGCGAGAGAGCTGAGGCTGGCCGCGAATCCGGATCCTCCGGTCTCCACCTCCCAAAGTACTGGGATCACAAGCGTGCGCCACCACGCCCAGCTTACCATATTTTTTTTTTAAGTGTGTGTGTGTGTGTGTGTGTGTGTGTGTGTGTGTGTGTGTTTGGTAATAGAGATTAAACCCAGGAGTATTCTACCTCTGAGCTATACCCACAGCCCCATTTTATTTTCTATTTTAAATCAGAGTCTTGCTAAGTTGCTGAGGGCCTAAGTTTCTAAGGCTGACCTTGAACCTGCGATCCTCCCATCTCAACCTTCCAAGTACTGGCATGGCACGCACCACTGCAGTGGGCTTGCGCAGCCTCCTGGTCCCAAGTCTGGATGGAGCTGCCACTTCCCATGCTTACCCCAAATGGCGTCTCGTCCTTCTTCTCCACTGGGTCTCTGGATGTGCTGTTAGTGTCTGGGGACACGGGGCAGGAAGGGTGGACCTTGATGTCTCCTCTAGCAACTCCCCGACCTGGCCCCTGCTGGCCTCCCAGGGATCAGGAGAGCCACACTCTGTGCCCCGGCTCAGCCCAGAGACCTGGCACAAGCTGGGGACAGCAGGTGAGGGGTGAGGGAGACACCAGCCAGGCTACTCACCTGCTGGGGAGAAGGAGACTGCAGCAGGAGGGAAGAGAGAAGGCAGTCAGATGGAGAAGGACTGCCTCTAGTCCCCTGCCCCTCGGGGACTCATCCCTTTGCAGGGTGGGGGTAGGAGGGGTGGAGCCGCTGGGCCTCAAGGGAGAAGGTGCCATTTTCCAGCTGGGCTCTGGGTGGCCTGGTACATGACTGTCTTTAGCCAGCCCTAATGGATGGGATTGGCGAGGGGTTCAGAAGTCCTGGCACGGGACAAAGCTGCCAGCTCCTTTCTGTACAGGACCAAGAGCTACAACTCCTGGGGTCAGGGGTCCTAGCAAGAGGGGGCCAGCCCTCCCTGGACATCTGGATCTCCACCCCCCGACGGAGCCCAGGAGCAGGGGTGGGGTTCAGAGGGGCTCTCGCACCTGGGATGGGATCCTCGGGGTTGAACTCAAAAGGGTTGTCCATGAAGGCAGCCATGACCCAGGCGGCCGCCTGGCCGTAGGGGTTGGCGGCCAGCAGCGTGTAGTTGCCGTTGTTGACGTGGGTGGGCTGGTTGAGGCGAAGGCAGCCGTGTCGCATGGTCTCGTTGGTGGCCGCCGGCTCCAGGAACTGGGTGAAGATGTAGCCGGTCTCGTTGAGTACGGAGCCATTGAAGAGCCAGCGCAGGGAGGGCGCTGGCTGCCCGTCCACCGAGAAGGGGATACACCAGTGGTGCATCTCCACCGCCGTGTCCAGGTGTACGCTGGCCGGGACTGTGGGCCAGAGAGCAAGGGTGTCAGGCGGCAGCCAGACGGCACCCACACGGACAGACCCAACAGGCCTGGGGCAGTGGCACGGAACCAGAGCTCAGGTGGCAGGCCTGGGGGAACATTCCGGGAGGCCCTTGGACATTCAGAGGACTGCCGTGGGGAAGAAAGTGACAGGACATCTTAAATAAATCTGGCAACAGGCAGACAAAATTAAGAGGTTTCTATGGAATTACTATCATAAACAATGTGTACATATGAGATTATATCAACATCATTCTCAGTGCTACATTTGGGGGGGAGGCGGGGGGGGACACCAAGAGCTGTGTGCATGTATGTTAACACCAAACTGATACTCATTGTGATGTGAGACTACAATGCACCAATAAAAACATATTAAAAGCCAGGCATGGTGGCACATGCTTGTAATCCCAGTACTTGGGAGGCTGAGACAGGAGGATCGCAGGTTGGCGGCCAGCCTCAGCTACTTAGTGAGGCCCTCCGCAACTTAGTGAGACCCTGTTTCAAAATAAAGAATAAAAATAGGACTGGGGGTGTAGCTCGGAGGTAGAATGCCCCTGGGTTCAATCCCCAGGACCAAAATAAAATAAAATAAAATAAAAATATATATATATATAAAAAAGAGGTTTAAGGAACTTCAGTGGCAGACCAAAATAAATAACGGCTATGGAGAAGTGGGATACCAGCTCGTGGCAAGTCAAAATGAAGTTTTTTGGCTAAGGGGCCTTATTAGGTGTAATTGAGCTTAAGAAGACGGGGCAGGCAAACAAGCAAAAAATATATACTGCATCATTAAAAAACATTTTGAACCGGGTGTGGTGGTTCTTGTAATCCCAGTACTTGGGAGGCTGAGACAGGAGGATCGCAGGTTCGAAGCCAGCCTCAGCAATTTAGCGAGGCCCTCAGCAACTAAGTGAGACCCTGTTTCCAAATAAAAAATAAAATAGGGGCCGGGTGTGATGTCGCATGCTTGTAATCCCAGTACTTGGGAGACTGAGACAGGAGGATCCGGGTTCGCGGCCAGCCTCAGCTACTTAGTGAGGCCCTCCGCAACTTAGTGAGACCCTGTTTCAAAATAAAGAATAAAAAATAGGGCTGGGGGTATAGTTTGGAGGTAGAATGCCCCTGGGTTCAATCCCCAGTACTGCAAAAATAAATAATAAATAAATAAATAAAATAGGAGCCGGGCATGGTGGCGCACGCTTGTAATCCCAATGCGTGGGAGGCTGAGACAGGAGGATCACAAGTTCAAAGCCGGCCTCAGCAACTTAGTGAGGTTCTAGCAACTTAGTGAGATCCTGTTTCCAAATAAAATATAAAATCAGGCTGGGGGTGTATCTCGGAGGTAGAAGGCCCCTAGGTTCCATCCCCAGTACCACAAAAAAAAAAAAAAAAAAAAAAAAGCTGGGCATGTGGTGGCACACACTTGTAATCCCAGTACTTGGGAGGCTGAGACAGGAGGATCACAGGTTCAAGAACAGCCTCAGCAAGTAGTGAGACTCTCATCAACCTAGTGAGACTGTTTCAAAATAAAAATAAAATAGGGCTGGGGTGTAGCTCGGAGGTAGAATGCCCCTGAGTTTAATCCCCAGTACTTAAAAAAAAAAGAAAAAAAAAAAAGATATGGGTCTGAGCTGGGTGTAGTGGCACACACCTATAATTCCAGTGATTCAGGAGACTCAGGCAGGAAGATCCCAAGTTCAAGGCCAACCTAGGCAACTTATGAGACCCTGTCTCAAAATGAAATAAAAAAGGCTAGGGATGCAGCTAAGTGTTAGAGCACCCCTGGGTTCAAGCCCCAGTACCAAAAAAAAAAAAAAAAGGAACCAAGGGTGTAATTCAGTGGTAGAGGGCCCCTGGGTTCTATCCCCAGTACTAAAAATAAAATAAAACATAAAACATAAAAACAATAAGCCGAGTGTGGTAGTGCACCTGTAACCCTGAAATTGGGAGGTTGAGACAGGAGAATCGTAGGTTCAAGGCCAGCCTCAGCAATTTAGTGAGGCCCTGTTTCAAAATAAAAAATAAAATAGGGCTTGGGGTGTAGCCCAAAGGTAGGACCCCCCTCGATTCCATTCCCAGTACCAAATAAAGAAACTCAGGAAAGGCATTTCCCTCTTCTAAAAGTAGGGTGTAACTCTTGGAATTTTGGCTCCTTTTACCCAAAGTCCAAACCCTAACTCATTCTTACCACCAAGTTCAGTTCAATTCGCAGCTACAAATTCAATTGTGGGCACTAGTAGAGTCTTGGTGCCAGTTTTATTTATTTATTCATTTATTTATTTTGTGGAACTGGGGATTGAACCCGGGGCATTCTACATCCAAGCTACAACCCCAGCCCTATTTTTTATTCTTTATTTTGAAACAGGGTCTCGCTAAGTTGCGGAGGGCCTCACTAAGTAGCTGAGGCTGGCCGTGAACCTGCGATCCTCCTGTCTCAGCCTCCCAAGTACTGGGATTACAAGCATGCACCACCACGCCCGGCCTTGGTGCCAGTTTTAAAGTAGTCATTCCCAAACCTAGGATAAAATCCTAAATAAAACAGGAAAATAATAAAAATAGGATGTGGGTCAAAGGCCTTACAGAGGGAGGGAGGTAAAGAAGTCTTTGGAGTGTGGGAACAGCCAGGCAGCTGGAGTCCAGGGCCTCAGGTAGCAAGCCTTGGGCAGGGGGCCAGAAAGAAATCTATCGGGCGTCCCCTGGCCTTGATGAGCCCCCAGGACTTCCCCCAAGGATCAGTTTTCATGGGAATCTGGAAACAGCTGTGAGGGAGCCCCGTGGAGACGCAAGTCCCACCCTCCCCTCGAGCCCTGATCCTCTAGCCTCTTCTCAGGGAAGAAGAGCCGAACGAGGGCAGGTGCAGGGCAGCCACAGGGACTCACAGGAGACGTTGATGTGCACAGAGTACTCTGCCCGGCCCACATCATTCTCTGCCCAGCACGTCACGTTCTTCCTGTTCAGGTCACTGGTGACATTGGCCAGGGTCAGTCCCAGGGACGGCAGAGCTCCAGATTTCTGGGTCAGGAAAGAGGAGTAATCAGGGAGGGCTAGAGGCAGGGGGCTGGAGCTGCTGTCTTGGGGAGGGGTCCCTCTGGCTCCAGGTGGAAAGGAGGGGAGGGCTGGGGGATGGAAGGAAGAGAGGGCTGGGAGAGGGGATAGCAGGCAATGGCTTCCTCCTTTACAGCTTCTTCATAAACCGTCTCCCAGATCACTTATTTAATGATCTGAGAAATCGTAAGCATAACTAATAACCTCAAAAGAGGCATAAAACGTCCCAAACCAACACGAAAGCCACCCATCTGAGCAGCTAAAACAGCTGTCATGAATCTCAATACCACCTTCACACACAGCTCATTAGACAACCAAGTAGAATTTCTCCACCTAGTCACTTGCTGTTGTTGTTGTTGGGTGGTACTAAGGATTGAACCCAGGGGCGTTCTATCTCCAAGCTATACCCTCAGCCCTTCTTATTTTTTTATTTGGAAACAGGGTCTCGATAAATTGCTGAGGGTCTCGCTAAGTTGCTGAGGCTGTCCTCCAACCTGCAATCCTCCTGGCTCAGTCTTCCAAGTACTGGAATCATAGGCGTGCGTCACTGGCCAGGCTATAACTTACTTTGCATACAGTTCTAACAAACTTAGTCTCAGCCCAAGGAAGGTTACAAACAAGGAAATAGTGCGGATAACAGGGAGGAGTTAGGAGCAACGGCAGCCCCTTTGCTTCTTTTGGTAGATAAAGACAATGAGTAAAGTTAGAGAGGCAAGGTAACTTGAAGCTGAATTATCTCAAGAGATTGAATCAAGTTGAGATTCTCTTCCTAAGAAACCGTGGACTTGTCATGTGTAAATTATAAGAGCTGAAGACAATTCTGAATCTTGCTGAACCATGGGGGGGTTTGTTTGTTTGGTGAGCTGAAGAGGCAGACAAAATGATCTCTTGACATTCTGAAAGCTGTTTTCATTAAATGACAGAAATCAATGGAGGTGGTAAACAGATCTCATTTATCTGGAAATTTCCTACACGTGGGATCCCTTGAGGACAGGAGAGAAGTGTTTTCCTGGCTTTCCACAGGAACACGTGAGTTCGAAGATTCCAGAAGAGCTCCCCCGGCTGTTGTGCAAGCTGGGTTTCAGCCACCTCACAGGGAAGCCCTGCCCTGCCTGAGGCCCCCAGGTTTCGATCACTCTTGCGCCCTGCCATCCTTCCTCCTAACTGAAGGGAGTCAGTCTCTTCCTCTCTGTGGGACCCAGCGCAGGGGAAACTTTTCTACGGGAAGTTTGTAGGGAACCCAGGTGTTAGCAAACATGTAAATTTCCCAAAAGGAATCGAAAACCTGGAATTCCCCAAAGCAAAGAGCTAATTTAAGGTGTCTGCATGCCCAGCCTGGCCAAATCCTTGCCTCTTTTTGGGTTTTTTTTTTTTTTTTTTTTGGTTCTGGGAATTGAACCCAGGGTCATTTTACCTCCAAGCTATACTCCCAGCCCATTTATTTATTTATTTATTTATTTATTTATTTATTTATTTATTTATTTATTTTTGTTTGAAACAGGGTCTTGCTAGATTGCTGAGAGTCTCACTACATTGCTGAGGCTGTCCTCAAACCTTTGATCCTCCTATCTCAGCCTCCCAAGTACCAAGATTACAAGTGTGCACCACCACACCTGACTGTGTGTGTGTGTGTGTGTGTGTGTGTTACTAAGGAATGAACATTCTACCTCTGAGCTACACCCCCAACCCTATTTTATTTTTTATTTTGAAACAGGGTCTTGGCTAGGTTGATGAAAGTCTCACTACTTGCTGAGGCTATCCTCGAACCTGCGAGCCTCTTGTCTCACCCTCCCAAGTACTGGGATTACAAGCATATGCCACTGCACCCAGCTTTTTGTTCCCCCTCTGGGGATTAAACCCAGGGGCATTCTATTCCTGAGCTACAACACCCAGCCCAAATTAATTAATTAATTTAGTACTACTGGGAATTGAACCCAGGAACAGTCTACCTCTGAGCTACAACCCCAGCTCTATTTTATTTTTTATTTGGAAACAGGGTCTCACGAAGTTGCAGAAGACCTCGCTAAATTGCTGAGGCTGTCCTCTAACCTGTGATCCTCCTGTCTCAGCCTCTCAAGTACTGGGGTTACAGGCTTGTGTCACTACTAAATCTTGCCTTTTTATTACTCCTCTTGACCGCCTTGAACTCCTGGGTGGGAGGAGATGCTCAGCAGCTATAGTCCTTCCACCGTGCCTGCAAGCTCTGTTCAGGGCCCCAGGGTCCCTCTTCTACAGGTCCAAGGGGCCTCCAGCATCAGGGATTGACTGAGTGAGGGCCTTCCAACAGAACCTCATGCCCCGAGTCCCACTGGCCCACAGCGCTGGCCCCTGTGTGTCCACTCCTGCCATCCGGGTGGGGCCTGCTTCATGGGTGGGCACAGTTCACTGTCTGGATCCTGGTGGCCTTATAAACAAGTCCTCCTGAGTCAGCCTAGGGACAGAGGACAAGGCCTGGGAGGGTGCCCAGAGACACGTCTGGCTAACAGAGAAAGAGGCCAGAGAGCGCCCAGGGGCAGACAGGACATCAAAAGGCCATAGTGTCCACCTTCTCAGCTTGCAGATAAGAAAATCACAGTGCAGGCAGATTAAGGGACTTTTTTTCTGAAAGTCACTCTGAGAAGTAATTAGTGAACTAGACCGGTGCCTCCCTTACTAATGTATTCAACACACCCCCAAGAGAATGCTGCTTCCAGAAGCTCCAAGAAAAGACTCCAAAGACCCCCCCCAAAGAACTTGCTCTGGGTGCAGGACCACAGATATTGCACCCCCCAACTCAGTCTTCTTTTCTTTTTTCTTCTTCTTCTTCTTTTTTTTTTTTTTTTTTTTTTTGGTACTGGGGATTGAGCCCAGGGACATTCTATCTCTGAGCTACACCCCCAGCCCTATTTTATTTTTATTTTGAAACAGCGTCTTGCTACGTTGATGAGAGTCTCACTACTTGCGGAGGCTGTCCTCCAACCTGCAATCCTCTTGTCTCAGCCTCCCAAGTACTGGGATTACAGGCATATGCCACCACGCCCGCCCGACTCCGTTTTCTTATCTAGAAAGGCAGTGTATGGAAGGGGTGGTCTGCCGGGTCCCTCTCAGCTCCAACACGTGAGCCTCCACCCTCTCTATTCCAGCCAGCACTGTGCTCCCAGTGGGGGCCCTAAATTCTGGGGTCCTGTTGGGCCAGCGCCCGCCCTAGTTTTTGTGTGTGCCCTGGGCTGCCCCACAACACCAGCTTGAACCGCGAGGCACCCTCGAAGTGCTCTTTACCCCCTCTATTGTCCCTCTTTCCCCCTGTAGGGGTCTCACCGTCACTGTGGCTAACCCCTCCAGCTCCGTGAGGATCCAGCCGGCCCGCTGCAGGTCCTGCCCCTCCACGTGGCAATGCAGTGACACGTCGTCCCCCACTTCCACAGATGCATTGGACGTCTGGACCTTCAGCTTGGGCACAACTGGCCACCCAAGAACCCCGAGGGGTGTTAGGGCAGGATGTTAGGAGCCCCACCCCCGTTGCATGCTCCTCTCCCTGCCCTGCCCACCGCCCCAGAGCCCAGACGGCGCCCCCACCCTGCGGATTCCCCCAGCCCTGGCCCACGAGGGTCCCTCCGGCCCCTAGCACCTACCGCAGCTCGCGTTGTGCCGGAGGAAGGCTAAGGGCTCCTCCCGGGGCCCGAAACACCGCAGCGGCGGGGCGCGCACTGCACCGGGCCGCGCCTCCTCCCAGCGCAGCAGCCAGAGGACGGCGCAGGAGCAGCGCAGCGGGTTCCCCGTCAGGACCCTGGCGTGACACCGAGAGAGTCAGGGAAGGGGCAGGCATGGCACCAAAGAGCCGCAGGGAAGGAAGTGAGCCCAGTTAGATGGCATGGAGGAGGCCGGGCGTGGTGGCACACGCTTGTAATCCCAGTACTTGGGAGGTGGAGACCGGAGGATCCGGGTTCGAGGCCAGCCTCAGCTACTTAGTGAGGCCCTCCGCAACTTAGTGAGACCCGGTTTCAAAATAAAGTATAAAAAATAGGGCTGGGGGTGTAGCTCGGAGATAGAATGCCCCTGGGTTCAATCCCCGGTACCGCAAAAAAAAAAAAAAAAAAGATAGCATGGAGGAGGAGGGTCTGGAGGCGATGGGTGGGATGCAAGACAGGCCCACCCAGTAGCAAGACATGCATGCAGCAAGTTGAAGGCAGCCAGCTGAGGGCTACACGGGGTTCCCTTACCCCGGGATGCCAGTGGACAAGCCAGCCAGGGCTCTCAGAATGGGGACAAGGAGGGCGCCCCCACCCCACGCCCTACACCTCAGGGCAGTAACCATTCAAAGGGGTCCTGTAGCCACGGATCTGATGGGGGGTCCATGGGCATACAATAGTCCCCAGTCTCAGCTCACAGAGGAACACAGGGTCCCAAGGAGATCCCCCGCGGCTGCCGGTTCCCACAGACACTGACACACCGTCACAAGGATGCCAGTGCCTGTGGCCAGAGCCTGGCACTCCCTGCCACCTGCCCCCGAAGCTCCGCACTCACAGTTCCTGCAAGGGGAGGCCCTGCACCGTTTTCCAGGAGAGCGACTCCAGGGCATTGAAGGAGAGATTCCTGTAGGAGTGGACAGGTGAAACAGACCCCAGAGCTGTGAGTCACCATCTCGCTCTGACCCAGTGGGAGGGAGGGAGACAGGGAGGGAGGAGCCCAGGAGGAAGCTGACATCTGTCCCCACCCCCACCCCACCCCCTGCCCACCCCAGGCACCTAGACCTAATGAGGAGCCTCGGAGGGGAGCCTCGGAGATCGTGGGTACCTGAGTGTACCACGGGGAGTGGGGGTAACAGCAGGTAAGGGGTTTTGTCCAGTCCTCTGCTTGGGACAACAAGGGTTAACCCCACTTAACCCCCTCCAAAGACCCCAGGGAGGGGATCTAAGGGAACAGCCGTTCCCCCTCCCCCCACCTTCAGCCTCAGCTGGCAAAGTGCTGAGACCACAGCTGGGGGAAGGGGCTCCATCTGTGCTCCCCACAGAGGAGGGGGAGGACTGAGGTCCCACACTCCTTTGCCCCCTGTCAGAGGACAAGGATCTCAGAGTACTTCCTCGGGTCCCCTGCCTCCTCCTCCTTCCTGATGGTCCCCAGGAACTAAGGAACTTTGGGTAGAAATAAACCCCCAGGGCTGCTGCTCTCTTGTTACAGAGATGGAGAAAATGAGCCCCGCAGGGGACACTAGTCCATGAGCCCCAGAGCCCTGTGCACACACCAGGCTGCAGCTCCTGCGAGCCTCATCCTCTGAGGGGCCTTCCTGGCCCCTCTCCCAGCCCAGCCAGCCTATGGTTTGTGGGGTTGAAGAGGCACCAGAAACATACAAGGACTAGAAACATGACTACTTTGGAGACAGTCAGAACTGAGTGTGAATTCTGTCCTGCCACTAGCAGCTGTATGACCTCAGCCCAGAAACTTAACCTCTCTGATTCTCAGAATCCTCATCTGCAAAATGGGGACAGCACTAGCTCTGTCACCAGGTTGATGGTAAAGATGTACTAACATAAGAATTGTGAAATGTCATCGAGTATATTTTTATTTATTTATTTGTTTTGTTTATTTTATTTTTAAGTTTTATTTTATTGTGGTACTGGGGATTGAACCCAGGGGCACTCTACCTCTGAGCTACACCCTCACCCCTATTTTATCTTTTATTTGGAAACAGGGTCTCCCTAAGTTGCAGAGGGACTCACTAAGTTGCTGAGGCTGTCCTAAAACCTGCAATCTTCCTCTCTCAGCCTCCCAAGTACTGGGATTACAGGTGTGCACCACCACACCTGGCATAAGTACGTGTGTGTGTGTGTGTGTGTGTGTGTGTGGTACTGGGTATTGAACCCAGGGGGCATTCTACCTCCAAGCTATTCCTCCAGCCTGATTTTATTTTTTATTTTGAAACAGGGCCTCACTAAGTTGCTACAGCTGGCTTCAAACCTGCAATCCTCCTGCCTCAGCCTCCTGAGTAGTGGGATTACAGGCTTGGCCACCATGCCTGGCTGCATGAGTATGTTTTTTAACTGAGGCCCCAGTAAGTAATAAGTCCCATCACTTTTGTTATTGTTATCGTTGTGGTTAAATCACTGTACACCTGCTCTCAGAAGCCCAGGGAGGGGCTGCTAGGGTCTCTCCGGTCCACTCCATGACCCTCCTCTCTGTCTTCTACAGGTGAGAAAGCTGTGACTCCCTGGAATGGGGAGGGTGACAAGTGGTAGATCTGATACCCCCGACCCCAAGCTAGCCCAGGGCTAGTCAGAGCTTCCCCACCAGGGGTGCGGTGGGAGATGGAATTCCAGCCAGAACCAGGAGTCCTACTCTCTTCCCTGGCTCCCTTGGGGCTGGTGCATACCCGAACCCCGGGAAGAGAGACTGGGCAGAAACCTAGGCAAAGTATCCCAGAAGCATGAAGCATGGAAGGGAGACAGCAAGAAGGACCTGTAGTCTGTGGGGTGAGGCTGAAAGCAAGCTATCCCTGAAGTAGAGAGGAAGCCCCAGGGGGATGGAGCAGGCTAGGGCCTTCCTCAGAGCAGTTCCCTGAGGAGGGCCCGCCATTAGCAGCCCAACACTGGGTGTCTTCCCACCCCATGCCTAGCCCAGACCACTCACAGGCGACTAAGCCGAGGGGTGAGATGGAAGGCATCCAGCGCCACGAAGCGGAGACCACTCTTCACAATGGTGCTGAGGAGGGGGTGCAGGAGGAGAGAGGATCAGCCCCCAGGCCTCAGCGGCTCTGAGCCCCGCCCTCTGTGCCCATTCTGTCAAGTCCCCAGCCCCCTCCGCTTCCACAGCTTCTCGGGAGCCCTTAGACCCTGAGCTCCCCAGCTCCTCTGCCCTTAGCCTCAAAGGTCCTCCCAGGCCCTAGGACCCTGACCCCTCCCTGGCCCTCTGGTCCCCGGCCTGGCCGACCCCCCCCATCGCTCGCATAGCCCTGGCCCCTCACAGGTTCCTCAGCTGCCCCAGGCCCTGCAGGTCACCGAGCTCCAGGCGCTGCAGATTTTGCTGGTTCTCCATGTACCTGTGGGCAGAGCATTGGTCAAGACAGGGGTCAGGCCTGCACTTGAGTTCCTGTGCGTGCTTTGCTCACAATCACTCACAGGCCCCGTACACGTATGCAGACATGTATGTGCACACATGCATAGGGATGCAGAGACAAGTCTTACAAGTTACACATGCACACGCGTGCTTCCTCACCCCTCACACATATGCACATGCTCACACGCCCCTTACACCATGCACACACCCAAGCACGCACATGTACACACCGAGGCATAAACACAAGCACGGAGATGGTCCTGCTCATGCCATTCACACATGCACATGTGTGTGCAGACACACACATGTGCACGCAGATACATGCTCGCACCCTCACACATGAGCTCGCCAGCACAGCTCACACAGACCTCTCACATGCACACACATATATGAGAATGCGTGTGCGTACATTCAAGTGCACACTCGTCCATTCTCGGCTCGGTGCTCTGAGTTGATGCCTCCCCTGCACACCTCAACCATGAGGGGTCAGCTGAAACACTTGCTCCCACAAAGGGCCCAGGCTCATCAAGCCACTGCCCCACCCAGTGCACAGTGTGTTTCCAACATGCCTGTGCAGGCACTACTATCTGGACTTGCTCTCAACCACACACCCCACCCTCTGTGCCCCTCAAAGCCTCTGGCCCCTCCCCACACTCAAGCAGCAACCCCACTCTTTCCACCAGAGCAAACAAGCATGGAGCTGCCAGCCAGGACCCCTGGGCCTGCCCTGCCCCATGAGGGACCCGGGAAGGGAGCCGGTCAGTCAGAGGGTGCAGTCAGATGTGGGTGGAGAAGGGACGGCCTAGCTTGCACACTGCCAGAGACACGGGAAAGCTGAAGGGGGGGGGGGCAGAAGAAAAACAAAGAGCGAAACAGAGAAAGAGAGGAAGAGACTGGCAGAGAGTGAGGGAGAAACAGGCAGAAAGACAGATAAGGAAAGGGAGACAGAAAGACAGATAAAGACAGAGAGCCAGAGAAAGGAGCAAGAAAGGGGGGCAGGAAAGAGAGAGAGAGAGAGAGAGAGAGAGAGAAAGGAAGGAAGAAGGGAGGGAGGGAGGGAGGGAAGGAAGGAAGGAAGGAAGGAAGGAAGGAAGGAGAAAGAAAGAAAGAAAGAAAGAAAGAAAGAAAGAAAGAGAGGAAGGAAGGAAGGAAGGAAGGAAGGGAGAGAGAAAGAGAGGGAGAGAGAGAGAGAGAGAGAGAGAGAAAGGAAAAAGAATATGAAAGGGACAGACAAGAGAGTAGGCGTTGGGGTGGGGGCAGCTGCCTAGCTTCTGGATCTGGCATCGGGGAGTTCCTGAGAACTCTGCTGCCCTGCAGTGGCATGTCTGCCCCCCACCCCACCCCAGCACACACGCCGGGGGCCCCTGACTCACCACCGGTTCTCAGAACTCTCCCCCTCTGTCCTTGGACTTTCCCTAAGTAAGGACTAAGTAAGGGCACAAGGACCCGGGCCGGGGACCCCTCCTCCTCCCTGCTCCCAGCCTTGGACAGCTGGGCACCAGGTCCTCAGTCCCGGAGTGACTCAAGGGCAGACCCCTGTGCAGCTCGCCGCCCCCCCAGCCCCTGCCCAGTGTTTCAGGCTGTAGGGACGGAGGGAGATGGTCAGAATGTGTGGCCCACAGGGTGTGCGCGCTGTCAAGCAGCCTGCCCAAAGCTGCCTCGCTCGTTTGGATTCATAATCAATCTGTCTATTCGAGCCCATTATCTCCTCGTTAGCTCTGCGGGTGAGGGAGGAGGGGAGGGGACTGTGCAGGAGGAGGTGGGGGGATCGGGCTGCTGCCCCACCCAAGGAGCAGCTCAGCTCCCCACCCTATGTGCCCCCTAGTTCCCAGCCCTGACCGGCTGCTCTCTCTACCCCTGGGTTAGACTCACTTGGGGCTTGGAAACAACTGGGAAATTAGGGCTCCTTTAGGGAGCAGTCAGGAGACTAGAGACCCTGGTTTAAAGGCCTGTGGTGATGAATGGACAGGAGTGGGGGTGACTGCCTGGATCTCGTGCCCTCTCCCATCATGCAGAAACCTAGGCTTGGACTGAGACAAGGCCATCTCCTCTCCTCCTGGCCTCCCCAGGGCCATTAGAGAGAGAGATATTGAGTACCTTCCCGTTAATTACCACAAGATGCCCGAGTAACTCAGTGCCAATTATTGCAGGCTGCTCAAGTAACTTCCAGACAGTCACAACCCCCACCTCGGACTCCTAGCCTGTCACTGTGCAAAGCCAAGGATCCTGGCCCAGCCTCTGAGCCCAGAGAACAGGAGGGGGATTTTCTAGCACTTCGTCCTCTCTTCTAGAAGTCTTGCTGGCCCCCTCCAGCCACACAGAATACTCAAGTATTTTCCAGCCACCACCATGTGATGCTTGAGTACCAATTATTAGGGCATACTCCCACAGGCTTCACCAGCTGCTGAAAAGTACTTGAGTATTTTGTAACCAATTATTGCAGAATGTCAGAGCACTGCAGAATGCCTGAGATTCCTCCCAGCTTTGGACCTGGAAGGGAGAAAAAAAACCTCTCAGCAATAGTTCTGACTCCCTGGCCCAAGTAGAGAGACAAGCATAGAGCAAGAGAACGGGGTGGGGTGGAGATGTTCCCCTTTCCCCGCATCCCCATGGGAGGGTCCTAGGTGCAAGGGATGGTGGAAATGCGGAGAGGAGAGATCAACCAGGCAGATTCGGCTCCACACCACCAATTCCTGCCCAATTCCCAAGTCCAGGGGGAGAGCTGGGGTTGCCTGATCAGGCAAGGAAGGAGTTGGGGGAGATGGCTACGGAGGGGGTGCCATACTGAGGGGTTCTCTGCTGCTAACCCCCCCCACCTCCACCGGGCAGAGCGTGGGCTTCTGGCTGAGCTCCAGAAAGCGGCTTGCAGACGGCTGGGCTCTCTCAGCCCTAGTTCGCAAAGATCCCCCTCGTTTTGCCTCAAGCCAGCGCCCCAGCCGCCCGGAGTCCTATTCGACATCCAGACAGTGACCTCGGGGCTTGGTCGGAGCAGCAGCAGCAGTGGAGGAAGCCCGGGTGCAGCCAAAGGTTGCCGGGTGCCGCGCCCGCCCAGCCTGACCCAGCAAGCGGGCGGCGAGTCCGCGCCCTCGGGGCAGAGCTAAGCCCTCCTGTCCCCGCGTCCCGTTGCCCGCCGGACACTCACAGCTCCGTCAGGTTCTCGGCACCCTGCAGTTGGCGAAGGCTGTTCAGGGCCCCAGCCCCGGTGCAGCGCAGCCCCGAGGAGCCGACGGGGCAGCAGTCATAGGGGCAGGATGCAGCACCTGCGGATGCCAGCATCAGCCAAGCCAGCAGGCCGCCCGGCCCCGCGGCCCGACGGTGCCAGCCGAGCTGCCCGCGACGCAGCATCGCGGCGGCGCCCGCCTCGCTCAGGCCAGGCGGCCGTTTGTGCTCGCCCAGCTGCCGCTGCCCAGCCTCCGGCGACATGTGCTCTGGGCGGGGTTAAAGACCCAGCCTCCAGGAAAGGGCGGAGCCTGCGGCCCCGCCCGGCCCCGCCCCTCCGGCTCCAGCCCCGCCCCTGTCCTCCAAGCCCCCCATACTGCCCCTTCCCCTTTCGGGGGCCCTCGGTGCCAGCCTTACCCCCAAGTGCCCCCCATCTTCAGGAGACTGGGGGAGGCCGCCGCGGAGAGCCTCAGAAGTGTGATCTGGGGTGGGGGACTGGGAAGTTGATACCTTATTTCTCCCAGAGCATAAAGCAGCTGCATGCGTTAGATGGGGGGAGGGGAGGTGATAGAACTGGAGAAGGGTTGGTGTCCAGTCATCCTAGCCAGCCCCCGCCCCACGACGCGCTGGCCTGAGGGAGTGTGCTTTTCTCTTGGGATAGCTAGTTGAAACACTCTAAAACCTAGTAAGAAAAGGGAAAGGACCCCTAAAGGTCCAAACGCAGACCCCAGCGAGGAAAACAGAAGCGGCAGAGGAAGAGAAGGAGCTGTCTAAAAACAGCTGAAAGGCGCCAGGCTCGGTGGCGCATGTCTGTAATCCCAGAATTTGGGAAGCTGAGACAGGAGGATTGCAGGTTCGAGACCATCCTCGGCAATTTAGCGAGACCCTCAGCAATTTAGCAAGACTCTGTTTCATCATTTTTTTAAAAAAAAATTAAATTAGGGGGGTGTGGCTCGGAGGTAGAATGCTCCCGGATTCAATGTTCAGTAACTAAAAAAATATAAAAAAACAGCCGAAGGGGAGACGCGGGAGCCGAGACCCCGTTGTCCCGGAGAGGCCACAGGGTGGCGCTAGACACCCCTTCGCCGAGGTGTACGCTCCGGACCTGGGGCCGGTGGGCCGGGGCTCTATCCACAGCCCCCATCGTGCTGCTGCGCGGGTCCTAGGTCCGTCCCCGACCCGGCCAGCCAGCGGGAGCCCCTGGGCTGGGTAGGGCCAGGCTGAGCAGGGCTGGCATCGATCGCCGTCCTGACAAGAGCATCGATTTCTGCGCTTAGAAATTAATAGATCTTCTCTTAGCTCTTCGGATGCGGGTGGAGCTGGGGACGCGGCGGCCCTGGGAGGCTGCGCACCTGGAAAGCCCCGGGATCCCTGCACCCAGGGCACCAGAGGGCAGGTCTCAGCTCCTCGCACCAGCTGGCCTTTGTGGCTGCAAGAGCCGGAGAGGAGGAAGAGGGGTCTTGGAGGGGGGACCCCTGGGAAGGGAACAGACCCGGCCCACGGAGCGGGCGAAGGAAGCCCCCTCTCGAGGCAGGCGGGTCTCCTTCCAGGCAAGGACTCAACAGGATGGTTCCCAGAGTCCCCGAGACCGAGATGCACAGGTAGACGGATCGAGGAACCTAATTTCAGGAGGGACGGTGCGAGGACAGAGGCGGAGCCCCACGTGGCGGTCGCTCTAAGGGGCCGGGGGCAGTTTGGCCTCCTGAGGCTGAGAGGGGCTCCGAGAGGCACTGTCAGCCTCGTCGCCAGGTTTCAACAAGCGGACTCTGGAGGGACGAGGCTGCCGGGAGTTACCCCGCAGGTGCCCAGGCACCTGTAGGCGGAATCTTGAAACGTGCTCCCCAGGAGCCCGGGGCGCTGGCTGTCCCTGCCGCCCTGCAGCTCCACTAGGAAGAGGTCTGCCCCGAGGCGGAGGCGGCGGTGGGGATGGGAGAGGACCCACCGCCGCCGAAGTGGAGCTGGGGGAGACCAGCCCCCCGATCTGGTCCTTATTTCCCCAACAGACCTGTCTTCCCCTCAGTTGTTAGGCTAAATATTTTGGCTTGGCGGGAGGGGCGGAGAGATCTGAGAGGTCCCCGCAAACCAATCCGTTTCGACTGGGGGCGGGGAGGACCCGAGCTGGGCGCGGCCGGTGGCCTCCCGGGGAGACAGGCGGTGGGCGCGCAGCGGGCTGGCGCCTGGGCACGAGTGTGCCCCAGGGATCCGCGGAGACCCCTCGCCCTTCCTACCCTGGGGCGAGCTCCGGGGCGGGGGGCTTCCGCTCTACTCTGGACCCCTGTGTTGCTTTCTCCCTCTGGAGGCCTCCCTGAAGCGGTCCCGGTCGCTTTTTGCATCTCTGTCCCCATCTCTCTGTCTCTCTAGATTCCCGCTGTCTCTGTCTCCAGCTGCCTGTCACTGGCTGTGTCTCCCGCCGCCTCAGTGTGGGATTCCTAATCTCTGGGCCCTGACCTCCCTCGTTTCTGGGTCTCCACGTCAGACCCTTCTCCTCTCTGGAGCCAGGAGGAGGAGAGCCAGGACGCAAGCCAAGGCTGGGACCATGGCAGTACCCAGTCTGTGGCCCTGGAGAGCTTGTCTGCTTATGATTCTCCTGTCCTTGGGATCTGGCCTGGACACGCCAGAGGGTGAGTGTCCAGCACTATCTCCCAGATCCCCATCTCCCTCCTAGACAGCTGGGAGGCCAAACAACAGAGCCTGCAGCCAGAACACATCTACTTACTCTGCAGTGCAACGTGAAGACTGAGGTTAGCTCTCCGAAGGACTTCCCAGCTGGAAGAACAGTTAGTTGCCTGAATATAGGTGTTTTTCTCTCAGCTCCCTGGGAGGTGAGGACTTGGAAATAGGAGAGAAGGGGATAAATAGATGTCCTCCACTTCATTTCTGCTTCTGACATCAGGATCCCAGTAAAGCCTGAGATATGAGGCCGTGGGAGCGTGAGAGGCGGCTTGTAGGGCCACTGAATGGGAAGGGACAAGGCTGAGACCAGTAGCTGAGAACCAGATACCATTCAGCAACTGAATCTTTTGTGGAGACAGAAAACAGGCTGGGAGAATTGAGTGGGAAACCTAGTTGGCTCCTGAGCTCCTGCATGCAGGGCCTGTTCCATGTCTCCCTCCTGTAGGGCCCATCCACTGTGCAAAGGGGGGCTGGATTGGGGGGAGGACTGCTTTCAAGTAGGGTTTGGGAAGTTGGGGTGGGACCATGTAGACCAAATGGCATTTGTGGGGATGCTGGGGGGCTCGGTTGGGAGAGTCAAAGGGGAAGGATAGGTGGTATTCCCTTCCGGAACCCAGCTTCCCCTCCAGGCTGAAGGAGCTCAGGAAGCCAGTGCTATGTGCCTGCCTCGGGAGTCTTGTGATGCTCTGGGGGCTTCCAAGGGCAGGGTAGGGTCTCCCACTCCTACAGAGGCAGAGGAGTGGTGCAAATGGGTTGGGGGAGGAGGCCCCCCAAAGGGTGCTAGTCAGGGAGGCTCTGCCTGCAAAGCCTAGTTCCCCTCCCTCCCTGCCCTCTCTGGTCCCCCTCCACTGCTGTGCCAGGACAGGACACAGCAGATGCCAGCCTGAAGCACGGTTGTCAGGACAGAAGCATGTCCCAGGGGGGTCAGTGTTTGGTCAGGGGACACAGGTGTTCCCTTCCCAGTGCGGTTCTGCACAAAGCCGGGTCTTGAGGGAAGGCAGGGGTTAATCTTCAGAGGTCTTAGATTTGTTTTTCCAAATGACTCCCATCAGGGGAGCTCTGGAGAGGCTAGGGCATGATGGGAAGCAAAGCCTGAGAGAGCCCCCATCTGCCTGGCAGAGCCTGATTGGCTCACCTGGAGGGGATGGAAGTGTCTTCTCATTCTCTCCCTCTCTTTTGTGTGTGTACCTGCCTGCCCCCACACACATACACATGCACGCATGCACACACATGCACATATACACATGCACACTCAAAGTCAAGCTCAGGACCTTTAATGACAATAGAGAGAAGGTGGGATGCACCCCAGGAGGCCAGCCTTGCCTGCCCTCCTCTCCCTCTAGCTCATCAGGAAATGGGCTGGACATCATGGTGTGTGCTGTGTGTGATGTTGCTGGAGGGCCAGGTGGGAAGGCAGGCTGCAGAGGCTGGACAGTTTTGCAGGACCTGAATGTCAGGCTGAGGAATTCAGACTTGCATTTTCTGCAAGAAGGTGCAATGTTAAACGCCTGGAATCCCAGTTCTTGGAAGGCTGAGACAGGAGGATCGCAGGTTTGAGGCCAGCCTCAGCAATTTAAGGAGACTCTCAGCAACTTAGCAAGACCCTGTTTCTTTCTTTCTTTCTTTCTTTCTTTCTTTCTTTTTGCAGTACCGGGGATTGAACCCAGGGGCGTTCTACCTCCAAGCTACACCCCCGGCCCTATTTTTTTTTTTTTTTTTT
>PVJS01016817.1:0-36998 GCA_004027185.1 Glis glis
AAAAAAAAAAAAAAAAAAAAAAAAAAAAAATTAATGCTTTACTTTCTATATGGGTTCCTTTAATTCAGTCAAACCAAAACCCCAAATCAACCATTGCAATAGTAAACAAAGTTACTTATGACAAATATTTTTTTGTTCTTGGCACTAAAATGAAGAAATAAATCAACACATTGATTAATATATATTCTTAATCAATACATATCACTTCCAAATATAATCTTAGTCTTTAATTTATGGTTTTTTGTCTTCATAGTTCAATCACTCTGAAATGTTAATGTATATTATAAGTTAACAAAGAGGACCTGTTTATATAAACCTATATAGTGTGTATAGATGTCGGTGTGTCTTTAGTTGCATGTAATCTGTTCATTCTTTAAAATTATTGAATTTTCTGTTCTGTAAGATTTGAGGGTGATCAGACCCCTCATTCCCTTGTCTGAGATTAAAAAAGCTGATTTTAAGAACAGTAATATGCATAATACTCATCTGGGGAGGCTGAGACAGGAGGATTGCAGTTTTGTAGCCAGCCTCAGCAACTTAGTGAGGCTCTCAGCAACTCAGTGAGACCCTGTTTCCAAATAAAAAATAAAATAGATCTGGGGGTGTAGCCTGGAGGTAGTAGGACCCTGGGTTCCATCCCTAGTACCACACAAACACAAAATAGAAAGCCAATAGTCATAAAGTTCTTTGCACAATTGCTGCATTTGAATTATCACTGTATACTCAGTCTATCAATATGCATTTAAATTAATGCAGCCTGGGTACTTTGATTTTACCAAATATTAGAAATAGTTTTGGTTAAATCAGAAGGACAAGTAAGCCAAGGAAAAAGTATAATAGAAGTCTATGCATGGTGAGAGATATTTTGTTTTGTTATCTCTTTAAATGTCAGCAAAACATTTGAGAAGTCTGGCTTGGCTGGAATGATACTAGACATCATCTGAATTTAAAACAAACTATAATTTTAAGCTAATCAATATGTCACTCTAAAGTAACTGTACATTTATTTTAAACTAAGGCTTATTCCCTCTTAATTAGGTTTTAAGGAGGGAACTTTTATGAGCACTGTAATTGCTACCTGTCATGGTCAGATTACCCTCAATGCATGGCCAATTAGGTTAATATTATTTATTTACATGTATTAGCCATCCAGAGGAAGAAAAAATAGTTGTACATATATTTCATCATTATAAAAATGTCCAGAAAGCCATATTTTCACAACAGATTAAGTGTTTCTCAAACAGTAGGCATTCCACATTTTAAATAAAATTTATGAGCGACCGTTGATTTGGATGAGGTCTTACATGATGCCCCAACTGAACTATCCCAAATCAAATGAAGCAGGCCAAGTTTTATTTTACCAAACCAAAACATATGCTGTTTACTTTTTAAGATCTGACTTTCTGAGAAAAAAGGAGAGAGATGATAGCGTAATTCCCAGACAGAACAGTTTTTTAAAAAATAGGATATTCATAAAAGCCAGTCATTTTCATTGTTTTTCCCGTGTTTCATTTTTAAGTTACCTATGACAATGCTCTAAAAAGAAAAAAACTGGAAACTTGAAAACAATCTATTTCAGCTTAATGCAGATGGCAATAGATATATATGAATTCATTCTTATAAAAATAGTTCTGAGTTCATACCAGTGCCAGTGGATGTTCATAAGATCTGACAAATTTAGGAAGTTTGCTATCTAGTGGTTAATCATAGGCATCATTAAAAATTCAGTTACATATTTTGTGTGTGTGTGTGTTACTGAGGAATGAACCTAGGGGAATTCTACCTCTGGGCTATAACACCCCCAGCCCTATTTTATTTTTTAGTTTGAAACAGTTTCTCACTAAGTTGCTGAGGCTAGCCACAAACCTGTGATCCTCTTGTCTCAGCCTCCTCCCAAATACTGGGAATCCAGGCCTGCACCACTATGCCCAGCTTACATAATTTTATAGTTAAATTATTTTCAAAGCAAAAATTAGTTCCTAATCATCTTCTATGTTCTTTTCTTTTTTTCTTTTTCTTTTTTTTTGGAACTGGGGATTGAACCCAGGGGCATTCTACCTCCAAGCTACACCCCCAGCCCTATTTTTTATTCCTTATTTTGAAACAGGGTCTCACTAAGTTGCGGAGGGCCACACTAAGTAACTGAGGCTGGCTGCGAACCCCGATCCTCCGGTCTCCGCCTCCCAAGTACTGGAATTATAAGTGTGTGCTACCACGCCCGGCTTAATATCTATGTTCTTGAGGTCACTTGTGGCTCTTGTATCTCTATGGTTTGAAGTCACCTTTGGTGAGAATATTTACAGCATGGAAATTGGCAACACAGGTTATAAACCACAGGCCACCACTCCTGCCCCAGAGCTGGTTGTTAAATATTCACAAGCATACTACTTGCCAGATGTCACTCTTGGGAAGAAAAGGCTCTCTCTATTCCTACATTTATGGGAAATTTAAACTACATGATCTAGGGTGACCTTAACCTGCTATTTGCAGGAGCTATGATATAATAACAAAATAATCTGAAAGAACCTTGCATAGCAGATAGGTGTCCTAGGAGATCAGCATTCCCCCTTAGAGCTGGTACCAGCTACTTCCCTGATTAGTGCTGCCACTAACCTTTTATTCCCTCCTTTAATGATGTATTATAGTTGTTTGCCTGTCTGGAATGGTTAAAATGAACTTTCAGGGTACCTTCCCAGTTTATCATTCTGAGATTTGACTTTCTGGTCATTTGTTAAGGAGCAATATGCAATTAATCTGTAAAATGAAATTGGTTACAGTCTAGAAAATAAAACCTCTTATTTATTTGAAATCCTGAGCCTAAAAGTGTTTGTATACATGGCTATTTTGATTGCTTTGAACAGATGTTTCTCTGAAGTCCATGGAAAATCTTCTATATTACTAAACAAAAACTGATATCCTTATCCCAATTCCCATCTCATGTCTTAGAAATCATAAAATATGATGCAAGTGTGAAATATAATTTTAATACTATTGATTATTAAGATGAAACATACTGTGAAGTGACTAATATTTGAGTAGACTGTCTTGTTTAAAACTGAAAACATTGTCTTTAAGGATTCCTTTTATTCAAGAAAAATAATTTCAGGAAGTCAACTTGCAAGTCTATTTACTTTTCATTTCTGCTTTAAACTATATTAACATTAGCTATTCTCCAGATCATTCAGTAAAAGTAACACATTTTATGCAATAAGAATGCTAATTTTCTTATATTGTTGCTAACAGATAGATTGATTTGCAGGAAAAGGTATTGGTATTTTTCTAAACACACAAAAAATATCTACAAAAGTACCATTACTTATTTCTAAAGAGAGTTAAATGCTATGTTCATTTGCTAGACTTGTGGGGCAATAATTCTTAATGGGCAACATTTTTAACACTATGGCAACTGTATGGAATAACAGTGTGGAATGCAATGGATAGAATGAAGGAAGAGTGATAGAATGCAATGGAAAAGAAGGAAGGAATCATGGATTCAAGAAAGGAAAGAGGCTGGTTAGAGAACATAAAGAACAATATAAGAGCAACATAAAACAGTTGGTTGAAAGAATTGATTCATAATTATTCAGTAGACATTTAGTATAGAACATAATTCCTTTCCAGGGGAGTGGCTTATTTTAATACTGGAGTAAGATTTGGAATATTGATGACAAGAAATCAGAACACCTCCTTTTATCTCCCTGTAAGTGATTATCACTCATAAGTTCTCTGTCCCTGGAAACATTTTTTAACTTCATTTAATTCTGGATATTATTATAAAGATTTAAGTAAAATTACATCTAAAAACATTTAAGAGAACAAAACACTGCTATCAGCAGGTGTCATGCAAATATTATCATTAATGAAATAGATGCTTCTGGTGTAGTAAGTGAACAAAGTTTAGAGACAGTATTTCTATCATTTGATTTACAATCTGCACTTATGTCTTCACATTATTTGATCTTGGTCAAGTTTTTACATGTGTGTGTGTGTGCATGTGTGTGTATGTGTGTGTGCATGTGCTGGGTATTGAAGCCAGGGGCATTCTACCACTGAACTACATTCCAGCCCCTTTTATTTATTTATTCATTTGTTTGTTTTTGAAATAGAGTCTCACTAGGCTGCTGAGGATGCCCCTGAACCTGTGAGCCTCCTGACTCAGCCTCCCAAGTTCTGGGATTACAGATATGTGCCACCATGCCTGGCTAAGTTTTTACACTTTTCTGTTGTGATCTCTGAAGTGCTGAATGGATTTAAATGAACACATAGAAACTGAGCTGTAAGTGAGCTCTGAATTCCATGTATTGTTAAATATAGGAAGACAAAGTGGTGGTGGTGGTCTTTTATGGCTATTATATATTTTAGACATTAAATGGCAAATTTTTCTAGGCAAGTGTAATTTTAGTAGAATACGCCAAAGTAAAACTGGCCATACCCAGTTAGCGAACAGTGTAATGCTTTCTTTGTTTATATCAAAGACATTTAGAATCTCATAAGTTATCCTGAAATGAGGCTATTGTGTGTGAAAGATAATCTGCACCTATTTCCATGAGAATGAAGAAATCCACGGCTGAGAAGTTATCTGGCCCAGGACACACAGAGCCAGCGCTAGCACCCAGGCCTCCTACCTTTGGGTCACAATACCCTGCCTACTATATTGCGATGCCGCTGGTACTTAGTACAGAGATTAGCTGTCAAACAACAGAAAGTCTTTTGTCATATTTGGATTGGAACAGCCATGATGTGGCTTGGAAGGAAACAGCCGACATAAGGTAGAATCATCTGTGAAAAGAAAGAGGTCATTATTGGCTATTTCTGTGAGGTGGCTTGAAAAGAGGAGGGGAAGAGGATCACACTCTGCATGGGTCCTCGAAGGTTTTCAGGATAACACTCCATTAGCAATGACAAGTTGCCATCTGTTAGTGAACTCTTCCAGGAGAGCGAAAGCTACTCAAGAACAGTTTGCTACCGTCAAACTGGTTCTCCAAATCCAGCCCTTGGTTTTGTTGTATGTGCCAGCAGACATCGTAGTCACTGGTAACCCTTCTCAGTGAATAGATAAGTGTCAAAGAATAAATTAGAAGTATTTCTAAATTATAAGCTGCGACTTGAGAAAGTTGCCAATTAATCTATTCATAAAAAAGCCTTTCAAACTACATTTTAATAACCTTTTCTGCAAGTTTATTCAGCAGTACAGCCTTTTGATTATTCTCTACCAGACTGTATATTTTGTAGGAAGTAGTATGAGGTTGTCCCTTGGGAAAAAAATGAAGCTAACCATTTTATGCGTTTATGTTATATTGCATCCTCGCAGATTTTCTGATAAAGATGGGGGCAATATCAAACAGTAAATCATGAGTGCCTCTCCATTTCATGCATGCTAAATTTGAGAAATGTCACAGAATGAAACATTTTCACCTTAGTATATTGACAGTTTGGAAGATATATAAATCTTTCAATAAGTAATATATTCATTTGTTTGCATGTGATTTTTATGAAATGCAACTAAATACATAAAATGTTTATAGCATTTTCTTATTTCAAAAAGATACAAAAATTTCAAGACATTTATAGAAGTAGGCAATAAGACTTTACTTGTGTTAGAATATATTTCAGACTAAAACATTAGTAGTTAGATAAAAAGAATAGTGACATTACAAAAAACTGAATCTCAAACATATTGATGATATTGAATTTTAGCTGAGCCCTGTGCTCCTAGAAAATATCAAACATTAAGAAATTTCCCCCCAGTTTGTATTCTGGGAAACATTTTACTAGAAGGAACTAGGTTTTATATGACTTAAATGAGTCTAAAGGATGATCTTCTTGTTTACCTATGACCAGGACAAACATAGGCCCTCCGCATTTCCATTCTTTGGCTTTTAGTTGAACTATTTGTTCCCAGTGATCAATTGGAAGAAAAGGCTTGCTACCCAAATTTGGGTTAAAATCCCTTGCTTTTCCCATGTCACTGAACTTTTGCCAGTTCATAGCAGAAAAGCACACAGACCCTCTACAAACAGCCCGCCCTGCAGCCTTCACTTGTCAAACAGTCTGGCCTCAGGGCGAAGCATTCTCAGACTTATTCTCAGATCAGTCCACCCTATCACCTCACCACCCCTGTCCCACCCCTTTCCTGTTTCTCCTCCTTATGAAAGAAAAACTGGTATGCATGACCTCGAGATGCTTGCAGATCCTATGATCACAACTTCTCCCTTCTACAATGGAGCCTTTGCCTCTGCCATTGCTACAATCGTGTCCTTCCTCCTTGTGGTACTACTTTTACTCATTTAATTTTTTATACTTTTATTGGTGCATTATAGTCTCACATCATAATTTTGTTCATAGTGATAGTGACATACATGCACACAGCACTTGGTGTTTTTCCCCTGGCTCTCTCCACCCTGCCCCCCCAGGCCTGCTTCCCCATACAAGATATTGAGATTGGCCTTGGTATTCTCACATATATACATATTGTCCGTGGAAGAGTTTTTTTCATTAATTCTCACTCTCCCTCTGAGAATATAATTAGATTTTTTTTTTGTGGTACTGGGGATTGAACCTAGGGGGCATTCTACCTCTGAGCTACAACCCCAGCCCTGTTTTTTTATTCTCTATTTTGAAACAGGGTCTCACTAAGTTGTAGAGGGTCTCACTAAGTAGCTGAGGCTGGCCGTGAACCTGGATCCTCCAGTCTCAGACTCCCAAGTACTGGAATTACAAGCGTGCGCCACCATTCCTGGCTTAATTAGATCTTTTCTATCAAAGGAATAGTTTGACTTGGGCTCCATTTTGTAAAACTGCCATTGTATAACCTTATGAGCACTTGTATTTTTGTAAAGATAGCATTTCCTGGATATTGTGAGTGCCAACCCCTCCCCCAACATCACCTTCAGCCAATGGCGTAATGATTGTGAAGCTATGTTCCCACCAATGAGAGCACAGCACAGAAGCCCCCGCTGAAAAGAAAATGCCCAGCAGTTTCCCGCCATGCTGTTCCTGCACACTGACTCACTCATGGCAGGATCCCTTTTTGCAAAAAGTAAAATTCACCTTGTCAAGCTACTTTCAAATATGTGTCTTATTTTTACAACACCATAGAAATTTACTTCTGACATCCCCCACCCTTCCCCAGGACCACCTTTCTCACTCCACTGGAGTTTTTCCTCCAATATCTTAAGTCTCTCTCGTATTGGGATTTCTCCCTAGCTTCCGCATAGAAGAGAAAAAATATGGCCCTTTATTTTCTGTGATTGGCTAATTTCACTTAACATAATGGTGAAAATTTTTACATAGACTCTATCCTTACTAAGTCTGAATGTGCTTTTTATTTGACAATAAAATGCAGTGAAGATGGACCGCTTGCTGATGGCTTTGGACAGTGATACTATATTCTCAACGATTTATCATCACTAACCTTTGTCCCTAAATACTAGAATGACTGTTAGCCAGGGTCACTTCCAAAACTTAACCAATTGTTTTCATCTTTCCATATTCCAACAGTTCTTTTTTGTGACTATTTTGTGTATCTTGAGTGAATCCAAGTGTTTCAGGTACGATCTAGTAAATTTTGAACTTTTAACAAACATCTATAAGAATAGAAAAAGTCATTTTTTCTAGTTTGAATGACAGCAGGTGATGTACCATGCATGTTCCTTAATCACATATTTTAATACTTCATATAAACTCTCTGAATAAAGGAAAATACACCACATACAAAAGCATTCATTTAGAGCAATCTGAAAGAACACATGGGGTAAGTTGTTTCTCATCTTGGCTAAATTGGAAATTGTGTTTGAAAGAAATGTTTTCCCTTCAAATTAACAATCAATTGCAGACAAGTCATTTTGAAAGAAAAAAAAAAGTTCTGTGACACTGTGTCCTGGAACCCAGTGATAGAGCCTGCTATTTAGTCTCTACACTGCATTAATTAATAAATCAAAGGAAGAGTGTGCCTAATGATAAACCATTTTTAAATAAGTGGGTTTCATAAGAAAACAATGCTGCATGGTTCTGCTTTTCAAGCCTTATCTGATTTGTTTGTGCTTGCTTCCACAATTTGCCATGGTCAAATTGAGTTTTAAAACTATTCTCTAAGGTAGTTGTGCTATGTCACAATATTGATGTTCTTAGAGAATTTAATGAGAAGGTGCTAAATTTTAATACCAAAGTCAGTGGTCAAACTAATAATAGTTATAGACCAAGGACCAGCCCTCATGGGCTCCGGAATGCAGTACATGTATAGATACATATATATTCATATATTATATAACTATATATGTTTTAAATATACATAGTTATATATATTTAAGTATATATCTATATATGTATATATATATGTGTGTGTGTGTATATATATATATATATATATATATATATATGTATGTACTTGCTATTATCCTGCACTGTCCCTCTGTGAATTAACTGTGAGACAATGATTAAAAAGAAAAAAAACAAACAAACCTGACATGGTGGCACACACATTTAATCCCAGTACTTGGAAGGCTGAGACAACAGGATCGAGGGTTCCAGGCCAGCCTCAGAAACTTAGTAAGGTCCTCCGCAACTTAGAAACTGTTTCAAAACAAAAAAATAAATAAAATAGGGCTGGTAGTGTAGCTCAGAGATAGAATGCCCCCCTACACACACACACACACACACACACCTACACACACACACACACACACACACACACACATACACACACACAAGGCAATAGCCCATTGTTATAGTTAGTTAGATATAAAATGTCCCCTAAAGAGCTCATTGATTAATATTCAGGGTTGATATAACTGAGTCATGAGGGTTGTAATCCCAGAAGTGGATAAATCCAATGTGATGGATTTACGTGGGTGGTATCCAATAGACTGGTAGGGTGTGGCTGGAGGTGTGTCCCTGGGAGTGTGGCCTTGGGGATTATATGGAGTTCCTCCTCCCCATTCTCACTCACTCTTGCTTCAGGCCTCCTTGATAAGAGCACAGCCCATGAGCTCTCCCTCCACCAGGCCCTGAGATCCACCTTCCCCAGCTTCACATGGACTGAGCCCAAAACCATAAGAAAATAAATCTTTCCTCTACATTATGTGGTCAAATCTTTAGATTATAGCTATAAGATTGCAGACGGGTATACCCCTTATAAACAATGTATTTAATTCCTGATATCCCTACATATAGGACTTTGAGGAGGTTTTCTGAGAAATGGGGACCAAATGCACATTGCAAAAGAGGTGTTCTTTATCTGCCCAAATTATAAGGTGGCCTAGCTCTGGGAAGAAGGCTTTACTGTAGTACAGACTCATCCAGCTAAGCTTGCCTTTCAAAGGCTGATGCCTGCTATGGACTTGCTCATTGACAATCTGTACATTTACTGCTTAGACAAACAGTTCAGCTCTTCTTCCTGCTGCTCAGGGCTTGACCCCCATCTCCTGCCCAAGCATACATGTTCACCTGTACTCATGTGTAGATGCTCATTCCATAGGACTCTAGTCCCACCTTCCCAGCTTTCTGTTCCTGGTATTGCCTCAGCTGCTATGAAATTTGCTCCTTAGCACTTTCTCTGGGATGCTACTTTCCTCCTATCTTGTAGATATCCAAAACATGTTGTAACCAGTTCTGTGCTCCACTGGAATTCTGCTTGGTCGTTTTCATTCTCTTTCTCCTTCTATCATATTCTTTGACACAGTGTGTCATAGGTTTGCAAGTTTTAAAAGTTATTACTCATCCATAAATATTATATTATTGCAATTGCAACACTATTTTTTCCCTGAAATGCAAGAGTTGGTAGTCTTGGGAAGCTTCTAACTATCAAAACATTACATAGAAGAATTTCTAATCATTTTATTATTTTACATATGTAAGTGATTTCTGATGTTAGCACATTTCTCTTATAACTATAAACGTGAAAAAACAACGATTAACTGAAGTGATAATTTTTGTTTTACTCTAATTACTAAATAATTGAAACTTAGCCAGGCATGGTGGCACATGCTTGTAATCCCAGTACTTGGGAGGCTGAGATGTGAAGATCGCAGGTTCAAGGCCGGCCTCAGCAAATTGTGAGGCCCTCCACAACTTAGTGAGACCTTGTTTCAAAATATAGAATAAAATAGGGCTGGGTATGTAGCTTGGAGGTAGAATGTCCCCTGGGTTCAATCCCCAGTACTGCAAAAAAAAAAAAAAAAGTTGAAGCTTTTGACTATATATTGTCCTGTTTCTAATTAACCTAAGATAATAAAAATGAGATTATATAATTATGTCCTTACTCAATCATAAAATTTATAAATATAATTTATTTTAGGAATTATATTCCAGAATCAACAGTATCTAATAATTGTATTTATGTTCATGTGTGTGTAGTGTGTGTGTGTGTGTGTGTGTGTGTGTGTGTGTAAAATTATGTGTTGAGCCTTTTAAAGTGTTTCGATACTGGCTTAGCACATTGTGTGTTCAAATCATTCACATAGGAATTTGGGCTCTTACTTTATGTTAGGCCAACTTTTTATAGTGGCTTTTCATTCTGTTTACTTCAAAATTTGAGTCCCTTTCCACTGGCCTTTGTAATGACTCCTATCTTCCCTTTGGCCAGAAAGCATACTGAGCAGTTTCCAACAAAGTAAGGGCAGAGATGTTTCACAATCAGCTCCATGGGAAGGACTGCATGGAGTTTAGTAGTCCCCTCCCCTAGAGTCAGCTCTAAGCACCACTCTGCTAATGAGCTGGGTTTCCACCAGCATGCAGAATGCTCTGCCGCTCTTTCATTGGGTTGGTTGCTTTGTTATCTTTAAGTCCCTGTGAGTTCTTGTTCTTTTTCCCTCTCAATGCTCTGCAGTCTTCTGTGATGCTGAGGATTTTCCAAAATCAATGAAGAATAGAATTCAGCCATCCCATATTTCAAATTTTGTTTTTATGATTTTTTGACTATGTCAGGTTAAAAGAATTACTTTGTATTTACTGCAACAGCACTCTTACAAGAAAATAAACCCAGGAAAGAATGTTGAGATTCTGTTTGCTCTGAAAATAATAATTTCTCATAGTTAGGCATATCTTGAAGTCTCTTCAGTCCATTCTCACCATTCTTTTTACTGATTTTTAAATATTCATATCTCTAATTATGACTAATTTCACTATACTTTAATGCATATATGTATATTTAATTCATATTATATATGGCACTAGGAATTGAACCCAAGGGCATTCTACCTCCAAGCTATAACCTGAACCTTTTTATTTTTTTTTTATTTTGAAGTAGGGTCTTGCTACGTTGCTTAGGGTCTCACTAAATTGCTCAGGCTGGCCTCAAACTTGCAATCCTTCTGTTTCAGCCTCCATCCAAACTACTGGGATTACGGATGTATGCCACCATCCCAGGCTATGCTGATTATTTTTAATGAGCGTGCCCCCTTATTTTTTTATTTCTTGTACATGAAAGTATTTATTTTTTATTGGTGCATTGTAATCATACATCTTGATGAAGTTCAGGGTGACAGAGGCATACATGCACACAGCACTCATTGAGCCCTCTCCCAGTTCCCACCCTATTCCCTTCCCCTCCCCTCTCCTTCCCATACTCAGCACAATGATTGGCTTTCATAAGTTTGTATATGTACATCATGTCCATTAAGGTGTTTCCCTCTTCTCCCTTCCCATCTCCCTCAGTTAGGTCCCCCTTTTCACTAAACTAAGGTTTCTCCTCCTTTGTCTGGAGTCCCTCGTGTGTCCCAATTTCTCCCTAGCTTCCGCATATTAAGAACATCCAACTTTTCACTTTTTGTGACTGACTAATCTCCCTTAGTATAATGTTCTCCAGTTCCATCCATTTCCCTGCAAATGAGATAATTTTGTTCTTCTTTATGGATGAGTAAAATTCCATTGTGTACATATCACATAGTTTTGTAATCCATTCATCTATTGATGGACATCTTGGCTGGTTCCATAGTTTGGCAATCCTGAGTTGTGCAGTTATAATCAAAGATATGCATGCATTACTCTGGTCTTTTGGTTTCTATTCTTTTGGGTAGATACCCTAGATACCTAGGAGTGGTATTACTGAGTCATATGGTTGGTTCATTCCCAGGCTTCTGGGATCCTCCACACTGTTTTCCAAAGTGGTTGTACTAGTTTGCAATCCCACCAACAATATATTAGAGTTCCCACTTCTCCACATCCTTGCCAGCATTTGTCATTGTTTGTGTTTTTAATAATTGCCATTATATTTGGGGTTAGGTAATATCTCAGGGTAGTTTTGATTTGCATCTCTCTGATTGCAAATGATGTTGAACATTTTTTCATACATTTATTGGCCATTTGTACTTCTTCTTTTGTGAAGTATCTAAGTATCTATTTAGTTCACTTGCCCATTTTTTTTTTTTTTTTGCGGTACCGGGGATTGAACCCAGGGGCGTTCTACCTCTGTGCTACACCCCCGCCCCTATTTTTTTATACTTTATTCTGAAACCGGGTCTCACGAAGTTGCGGAGGGCCTCACTAGGTAGAGAGAGAAAGACAGGTTGAGAGAGAGAGAGAGAGAGAGAGAGAGAGAGACAAGGCTGGCCGCGAACCCGGATCCTCTGGTCTCCGCCTCCCAAAGTACTGGGATTACAAGCGTGCGCCACCATGCCGGGCTCACTTGCCCATTTTTTGAATGGCTTATTTGTTGTTTTGGCGATGAGTTTCTCGAGTTCTCTGTATATTCTAGATATTAGTCCTCTATCAGAGGAGTACCTGGCAAAAATCTTCTCCCATTCTGTTGGCCCTATGTTGAGGTTCTTGATAGTTTCCTTTGCTGCACAAAAGCACTTCAATTTAATGCAATCCTATGTACTCATCCTCATTTTAATTTCTTGTTCCTTTGGGGTCTTGTTGAGGAAGTTTTTACCCATGCATATGTTGAAATGTTGGTCCTATGCCCTCTTAAATTAGCTGCAAGGTTTCTGATCTAATTTCCAGGTCTTTGATCCATCTTGAATTGACTCTTCTACAGGGTGAGAAAGTGGGGTTTACTTCCATTTTTATACATATGGATAACCAGTTTTGTCAACACTATTTGTTGAAGAGGCTATCTTTATTCCAGTGTATATTTTTAGCCCCTTTGTCAAAATCAATTGGCTGTAAGTGTGGATTTGTTTCTGAGTCTTCTATTTTACTCCATTGGTCTATGTGTTTGCTTTTATGCCAATATCATGCTCTTTTTATTACTATGGCTCTGTAGTATAGTTCGAAGTCAGGTATTGTGATGCCTCCTGCATGGTCCTTGTTGCTGAGAACTATTTTGTCTATTCTGAGTTTTTTGTTGTTCCAAATTAATTTAATGACTGATTTTTATATATCTCTGCATAGAATGACCTTGGTATTTTTTTTTATTGGTGCATTGTAATCATACATCTTGATGGGTTTCAGGGTAGTAGAAGTATACATACACACATTGGTCAATTAGCCCTCCCCCAATTCCCACTCCCATTCCCTCCCCCTTCCCTCCTTCTCCTGCTCAGTATAGTAATTGAATTTGATATATTTGTGTATGTACATCCTGAGCATTAGGGTGTTTCCCTCTTCCTCCCTCCCATCTCCCTCAATTAGGTAACCTTCTTTACTCATCTGAGGTTTTCTCCATCTTTGTCTGGAGTCCCTCCTATGCCCTATTCTCCTTAACTTCTGCATATTAGGGAGAGCATCCAACCTTTCACTTTTTGTGACTGACTAATCTCATTAAGCATAATGTTCTCTAATTCCATCCACTTCTGTGCAAATGACATAATTTTTTTCTTCTTGATGGCTGCATAAAATCCCATTGTGTACATATCTCATAGTTTTGTAATACATTCATTCATCTGTTGATAGACATCTTAGCTGGTTCCATAGTTTGGCAATTGTGAATTGTGCAGCTATAAACAATAGATGCACATGCATTACTCTGATAATTTGGTTTCCATTCTTTTGGGTAGATACCTAGAAGTGGTATTGCTGGGTCATAGGTAGGTTCATTCTCACTCTTCTGAGGATCCCCCCCACTGTTTTCCAAAGTAGTTGCACTAATTTGCAATCTCACCAACAGTGGATTAGAGTTCCAACTTCTCCACATCCTCACCAACATTTGTTATCGTTTGTGTTTTTAATGAGTGCCATTCTAATTGGGGTTAGGTGAAATCTCAGGGTAGTTTTGATTTGCATCTCTCTGATTGCTAATGATGTAGAACATTTTTTCATACATTTATTAGCCATTTGTATTTCTTCTTTTGTGAAGTATCTATTTAGTTCACTTGCCCATTTTTTGATTGGGTTGTTTGTATTTTTAGTGGTGAGTTTCTTGAGTTCTCTGTATATTCTAAATATTAGTCCTCTATCAGAGGAGTAGCTGGCAAAAATCTTCTCCCATTCTGTTGGCTCTCTGTTGAGGTTCTTGATAGTTTCCTTTGCTGCACAGAAGCTCTTCAGTTTAATGCAATCCCCATGTATTGATCCTCTTTTTAATGTGTTGTGCCATTGGGGTCTTGATGAGGAAGTTTTTGCATGTGCCTATGTGTTGAAGAGTTGGACCTATGCCCTCTTCAAGTAGCTGCAAGGTCTCTGGTCTAATTTCCAGGTCTTTGATCCATCTTGAATTGACTCTTGTGCAGGGTGAGAAAGTGGGGTTTATTTCCATTTTTCTGTATGTGGCTAACCAGTTTTGCCAACACCATTTGTTGAAGAGGCTATCTTTTTTCCAGTGTATGTTTTTGGCTCCTTTGTCAAAAATCAATTGGCTGTAAGTGTGCAGATTTGTTGCTGAGTCTTCTATTCTGCTCCATTCATCTGTGTGTCTGCTTTTGTGCCAATACCATGCTGTTTTTATTACTATGGCTTTGTAGTATAGAGTTTGAAGTCAGGTATTGTGATGCCTCCTGCATGGTTCTTGTTGCTAAGAACTATTTTGGCTATTCTGGGTTTTTTGCTGTTCCAAATGAATTTAAGGACTGATTTTTCTATGTCTGCGAAGAATGATGTTGGTAATTTAATGGGTATTGCATTGAATCTGTAAATCAGTTTTGGAAGAATGGCCATTTTGATGATATTTATTCTGTCTATCCAAGAGCATGGGAGGTATTTCCATCTTCTAATATCTTCTTCAATTTCTTTTTCTTGTAGAGATCTTTTACCTCCTTGGTTAAGTTTATTCCTAAGTATTTTATTGTTTTGGGGGATATTGTGAGTGGAAATGTTTTCTGGATTTCTTTTTCAGTGGATTTATGGTTGGCATACAGAAAAGCTTCTGATTTTTTAAGACTGATTTTGTATCCAGACACTTTGCTGAATTTGTTGATCAGTTCTACAAGCCTTTTGGTTGAGTTTATTGGGTCTTCTAAGTATAATATTATGCCATTGGCAAATAAAGATAGTTTCAGTTCCTCTTTTCCTATTTGTACTCCTTTGATTTCCTTGTTTTGCCTTATTTCTCTGGCTAAAGTCTCAAGTACTATTTTGAAAAGGAGTGGTGGGCATCCTTGTCTTGTTCCTGTTTTTAAGGGGAACTCCCGTAGTTTTTCCCCATTCAATTTTATGTTGGCTGTGGGCCTATTGTATATTGCCCTTATGTTATTGAGGTCAGTTCCTTCTATTCCTATTCTCTGCGGTGTTTTTAGAATGAATGGGTGTTGGATTTTGTCTAATGCTTTTTTAGCATGTATTGAAATGGTCATGTGATTTTTGTCCTTAGTTCTATTTATAGGGTGAATTAAATGGATTGTTTTTTGTATGTTGAACCAGCCTTGCATCCCAGGGGTAAACCTGACTTGGTCCTGATATATAATTTTCTTGATGTGGTTTTGAATGTGTGTTGCTAGTATTTTGTTTAGAAGTTTTGTGTCTAAGTTCACCAAAAATATTGGTCTAAAGTTTTCTTATTTTGAGCTGTCTTTATTCAGTTTTGGTATTAATGTGATGTTGGGTTCATATAATGTCTTTGGGAGAGTCCTGTATGTTTCTATTTCATGGTGTGGATTGAGAAGTATTGGGATTAGATCTTCTATAAAGGTTTTATAAAATTTGGCTGGGAACCATCTAGACCTGAGCTTTTCTCAGATGATAAGCTCTTTATTGCTGCTTCAATTTCTTTGATAGTTATTGGTCAGTTTACATTTTCTATATCTTCTTTATTCAATTTAAGAAGGTTGTATGTGTTTATAAATTTGTCAATTTCTTCTAGATTTTCCATTTTGTTGGAGTATAGTTTTTCAAAGTTGTCCTGATAATCCTCTGGATTTCTGTGCTATCTGTAGTAATATCTCCTTTTCATCTCTTATTTTATCAATTTGGGTTGATTTTGTCTTTCTTTTGGTCAGGTTGGCTAGTGGTTTATCTAGTTTATTTTTTTTGAGAAACCAGCTTTTGGTTTTCTTGATTTTTTTGTATTGTTTTTTGTTCTCTACTTCATCAATTTCTGCTTTGATTTTAATGATTACCTGTCTTCTTCTGGCTTTGGGATTAGACTGTTCCTGCTTTTCAAGGGCTTTGAGGTGTGTCATTAGGTTATTGATTTGGTGATTTTCTGTTCTTTTTATTTGTGCACTCAGTGCTATGAATTTTCCTCTTAATACTGCCTTAAAAGTGTCCCAGAGATTTTGATATGTTATGTCTTTATTTTTGTTTGTTTCGAGGAAATTCTTAATTTCTCCCCTTTTTTCTTCTATGACCCATTCTTCATTCACCAGTGTGGTGTTCAATCTCCATGTATTAATGAAGTTTCTCTGGGTCTTCTTATAGTTGATTTCTAATATCATTCCATTAGCCTCTTTATTTAATAAACTTATATTGATATTCTTTCTTTAATTTTTTAATCACTATAATTTTCTTTTTTAATTTATTTAATAGATTCTTACATTAATGTCCACTTAATGCAAAATCATTCTCTTGGCCCAGTGGAAACAGCATAGAAGAGAAGAGGTCGACCCCCCACCCTACTCAAGGAATTACGTGCTGGGGTGCAAACTGGGGAGATGGGCAATAAACAAGATAGTTAATTAATTAAATACAGTTTACCTCCATATCCACCCATTCAACCAAATGTAGATAAAAAATATTTGAGAAATAAATCTTATCTGTACTGAAAATGTATGGGCTTTCTTGTCATTCTCTAAACCTTAGAGTATAACAACTACACAGTATAGCATTTACATTATATTTGGTATTATCCATAATTTAGACATGATTTAAAGTTCACATACATCTTCTTAGATGTATGTGAATTGTATACAAACACTGTACTATTTTTTTGTTTTGCGGTACCAGGGATTGAACCCAGGGGCGTTCTACCTCCACACTACACCCCCAGCCCTATTTTTCTATGCTTTATTTTGAAACCGGGTCTCACGAAGTTGCGGAGGGCCTCACTAGGTAGAGAGAGAGAGAGAGAGAGAGAGACGGGGAGAGAGAGAGAGAGAGAGAGAGAGAGAGAGAGAGAGCTGAGGCTGGCCGCGAACCCGGATCCTCTGGTCTCTGCCTCCCAAAGTACTGGGATTACAGGCGTGCGCCACCACACCTGGCAAACACTATACTATTTTAATAGGAGTGTTGAGCAACACTAGATTTTGGTAGCCTTGGTGGGGGTGGGGTTGGGGGCTGGAACTAATCCTCTGCATATACCAAGGGGGAAAAAGTAAAATGGGGTTTGGGATCACTATTCAATTTTGAATAGTGACTGAAAATGCATTTTTCTTTTTTTATTTGAGAAACTGATATTTTTTTAAAAATCAGAAGAAAATGAGGAATGAGGCATTTAAATATCTGAACGAAAAGAATTCCAAGGAAAGTAAATAGAAAAGACAAACACTGAGGCAGGGGCATGACAAGTGCCCATAAAACCTCAAGGGCACCACTGTGGTTGAAGCAGAGTAGCCATATGGAGTGGAGTGAGGCGTGCTGGGGAGAGGGGATAGTTTAGGAGCCATGCCCTCGCCAGCTGCAGCAGAGGATGTATGAAACAAGCAGAGAGGTGAATACTGAGGTGGGACAGAGAAGCACTGTTTTAAAGTAGTCAGAAAATTAGATCTTGAGTAGAGAAGAATGAGGTTTTGATATCTACTCTAAGATCCATTTCCAAATCTCATTTTGCACTAAGCAAACCTCCCTGTAGATGATGATATTTTAATGTCTTCTGCAATATGCTGAAATTTCTAACAAAGCAATTTCAAAATTCAAAGTCTCCTTAGGAAACTATTCATCTCCACCACTAATTTCATTCAATTTATATTATATGTCAAAGGTTTTCCCTCTGTTTCTCTCATTGGTAAGTTTATTACCATGATTAAATAGATTTGGATGAGTAAGTGTCCAAGAATTCTACTTTTCAACTTTGTGTCTTGAACTATTTCTATTAATTGTTTAAATCCAGTAAACATTGAATGTTTAAAAAGCGTTTAAAATGTATTGACTTGTAGGAATAAGGATGGATATGTCTCAAAATATTTTTGTCAAATTATAAGATCATCTATAGGTATTTAGCAGTATGAAACAACTATTAATCCCATTTCCAAAATCATCTATTATATAAGATGAAAGTGCTGTAGGCTAAGGAACAAGGTATAATGTATGTATGTGCATCTCTGTATTGTAGTCTTCCAATTGTAACGTAGTCACATCTTTATATAAACTATTCAAGCTTTCACTTGACTCTTGCATTCTTATTGGTTTTTGGGAAAAAAAATCACATGATTTCACTCAGATTTTTCAAGAAAAAGAAGACATGTTTCCCCAAATGCAAACATTATACTGCACCAGTTTTATATGGTGTTTGGGTAGAAAGATGTGAATTTAATAGTAATGTCTTTGTTTTTAATTTCCTATGGATTAGCTATGAAATACTACAGAATAGTAATGACTGTGTACCTACAAGTTTTTAATGTCTAAAAACTTTCAGTGACTCAATCTCTACATTATACTTTTAATTACATTAAAATTAAATATTTAAATAGTTTTAAAAATCTTGCAAAAGTTCACTGGTCCTCTTATTTGACTGTACACCAGAACTACCTGGAAGGCTTTTTCAAACATAGCTTGCTATGCTCCCTCCTCCAGAGTTTGCGATTCATATCACTGAGAAGAGGCACAAAGTTTGCATTTCCGTAAGTTCCTAGGAGCTATGGTTTGAATGTCTCCTCTGAAAGACATGTTCAAATTTAATTGTCATTGTAGCAGTATTAAGAGGTGAGACCTTTAAGAGGCAATAAGGGCCCTATCTTCATGCCTGAAGTAAAGCCATTCTCTCAGGTATAGGTTACAAAATTATAGGAAATACATTCAATGGAATTCTACTCAGCAATAAAGAAGAACAAAATAATGTCATTTACAAAAAAATGGAAGGACCTGGAGAACATTATGTTAAGTGAGATTAGCCAATCACAGAAAGAGAAGGGTCATATGTTTTCTCTAATACGCGCAATTTAGGGAGTAGTGGGGATTGAAAAGGGACTCTAGACAATAGTGAAGAAGCCTCAGTGGAGCCAGGGAAGTGGTCTAAGGGAAGGGGAAGGGGAAGAATGAAGTTCATTAATGGAATTACTACCATCGACCATGTGCACATATGAGAATATACCAATGTCAATCTCAGTACTCTGTATTGGGGGGAAGAAGGGGGTTACCAAGTGCTATGTGCATGCATATTACTGTCAACTTGATTTTCATTGGATGTGAGACTATAATTCACCAATAAAAGCACATAAAAAAGTAAAAAAAGAAGGCTGCAGGTGTAACTCAGACGTAGAATGTCCCTGGGTTCAATCCACAGTACCAAATAAATACGTATACTAAAAAAGGAATTAAAGGGTAGGTTAAAAGCTAATAAACACACAGAACTAACACTTGAACAAAATATAAACTTTTCAAATGTACCAGTTTTATTTAAAGGAAAAAATCTAGGGAAACTCATCAACTATAAAATGTGCTAAAATTATAACATGGACTTTGACAAAGATAAGACAAAATACATCAGCTTTATCAACAAATGGAGTCAATATACAAACCTACAAGAAGAAAATATCTGTCAAAAATTTCAGTTTCACTATAAGTCAAGAGCAAACTATATACTGTATACAAGCAAATACATTTTATTGTATTTGTTTTTATTGTATTGTGTTTGTTTGTTTTTGGTACTGGGGATTGAACCCAGGGGCATTCTACCTCTGAGCCTATTTTTTTTTTTTTATTTTGAAACAGGGTTTCACTAAGTCTCTGAAATTGCTGAGCTGGCCTGGAACCTTCAATCCTCCTGTCTCAGCCTCCCAACAACTGGGTTTACAGGCATGCGCTACGGTCCCCCCAAAGCAAACAAATCCATTAAAAAAATAAAGCAATGGAGGATCAACATTTTAAAAAGGCATTTTTTATTTTTTACTAGAAAAATAAAAACCACTCTGTGATCCTGATAATTAGACAAAGTAGAATTCAAGCCAAAGCCATTGAATGTGACAGCTTTTCCCAATATTTCTTCCAAGTTCCCTCCCTCAAATCCCACCTCGTCGGTTTCTGCCCTAGTTTCTCATTACTTTCTTACCTCTTTTACTTTCTCTCTTATCACCTAATGGTTATCTGAGTTGTCCTTTCAGGTTTTTTATTATCGTATATTCTGCATTCATCTTTTAAATATGTAGATCACTTGGAATTGGAATTTTCTGTTTATCTCATTTACAAATTCTAGATTATATAATAAAGTCCCAGGAGCCTACAGAGAAAATCAAGAGTGTGAAACAGGGAGTAAGACTGCCAATACTAATATATTAAATATTTTTTGGCTCTTTTTCTTTCATCATCATTATTTGTATCAATCAATGTCTACTCACCTTTGATACATCGAGTGGAGAAAATTGACATAAGAAAATAATTGCAAAATTCTTGGAAAGGATGAAGGATTAACGAAACCAAAAGTTGTTCCCAGATATTAGAAAGTTGCCACTGTCCCTAGCTTCCCAGGAGTCCATACTCAGGTCCAAGTTTCTGGTGGCAAGGCTGCTACAACTGGCCAGGTCTCTTACCCACCTCCCTCCTGGGAAACCAGCTGTGCTAGAGGCCACAGTCACATTCAGTCATTGCTCTCTGCTGCTATGTCTATCACAACTTGAGCAAAAAATCAGAATGGCTGCTCTCTTCCTGTCTTTTTATTAACCAATACTAACTAGAACCCATTCTCATGGAATCTGAAAAGGTCAACATTTTTGGCCTTTAAGCCCCTATAATACATAGGACAACCTAGAAGGAAGACTGTAAAGCTGACAGATCAGTATAAGTACAGCATCTATCTTTGTGTCATCACAGTCATCGTCATCTACCCATATAACATACTTAGAAGACTACTCAACAGAGAGCACTTTATAAGGAATTAATGGTGACTTAAATACATACTGATTAATTTTAATTGCAATTACTTGTTACCATATATAATTTCTTAAATTTCTATATAAAACTATACTGATTAAGAAATTAGACTAATATACAAAGTTATGTACATTCTTATATGGAATGTGCAACATTTATTAACATAAGAAAATAAATGATTGGAAGACCATTCACTTTTAATTGATGTAATGATGGTTAAGTTTTGTTTTGGTCATCATATTCCAAATTTTATACAATGATACATAATTTAATAACCAGAACAAATAGTTTAAAAGGTAATTAAATGTCCTAATGATTTATGTCCTTGTTATCTACTAATTTATAGAAAAATATGTTACAAATGCTGAGGTTGCTTTGCTTTACACTTACATATTTGGAAAAATCTAGTGTGATTTATACAAATACTCATTCTAATAAGATTACTAAAATAGTTTTGATTGTAGGAGTAAACCATTTAGCAATTCACAGTTACTCTTTTGGAGACTCCCTCTTTTTTACTTTGAATATTTCAGAAATTGAGATCAATTTTAAAATCAATAAATTTAAAAACTAAAGTTGCATTTTATGGAGAAAATTTTGTAAAATTGGTAATATAACTTATGAAAAATTATGTGTACATTCAAAGCAATTTCCTATATCATCAGTACATATACAACATCATTCATTGTCTCTTGTAGTTTATTTTATGTCTTACTATGAAGAATTTTCATTAGTGAGATTAATAGTTGATTTGAGGAAGGAATATAAGTATTCATATTAAGTATAATGTTTAGCAAGGATATCTTCATATAAATTTCTCTAATTGAAATATTTCCTATTTTTCTAACACTTATTTTATATGTGACACTTATTTTGCTAAATTAACATATTTAATGAAATAAAGCAGTATTAATTTAGTAACTGACATGTGGAACTGAAAAGTCCTTCATGGTGTCTAGATCTAAAATTTGTTTTTATATTTATTTATTTATTTATTTATTTATTTATTTATTGGAGATTGTACCCAAGGACATTATACCTCTGAGCTATACCCCCAGCCCTTTTTATTTTTTATTTTGAAAAAGATCATATGAAATCCATAACTAGTGATTACCCAACACGTGATCAGTTTCCAAGTTGAATGTCTTGAGTTTATGACGAGTCATAGTTCTTCTGATAGGGTTCTTGTGATTCTTATGATTCTTGGATCCTAGTATCTTCATTTTCCAGTCATACTGATTTGTGAATGATTCAAGCTAATTCTCTTTTTTGTGTGTGTATGTGTGGTACTGGGGATGGAACCTAGGGGTATTCTACCTCTGAGCTATACTCCTAGCCCCATTTTATTTTTTTTTATTTTGAAACAAGGTCTCACTAAGTTGCTGAGGGCCTCACTATGATGCTGAGGCTGGCTATGAATTTGTGATCCTCCTGTCTCAGCCTCCCAAGTACTGGGATTACAGGTGGGAGCCAGCGCACCTGGCCTTCAAGCTAATTCTGAATCCCAGGATCATGCGGTGCTAAATTTCCTACTTACTTTACCACAGCAAAAAGAATGTATTTCTTTTCCCTTTTATTCTTCCTACTTTTCTCTCTCTCTGAGTTAATTCTTTTCCTAGTGTGCTTTAGATTCTGCTTCTTCTGTAGAACTTTCTCATCCAGGAGAAAGTAATTTTCTATAGTCATCTCCATGTAGACCTCTTTCAGCCATTTGATCATTCCTATATTTCTAAATTATATTTATACTTATAACCAGTATTTAGTTTCATATTTTAATAAGTTATATTGCTTAAAAACACAGAGTGTGAGTAAAACTGCCTGCATTCCAACCATAGATCTACCATTACTAGACTAGCTGTAACAGGAATTTCACATGATATTTCTTAGACTAGATTTTTTTTATTTGTAAAAAGTAGCTAGTAACAGCATATACTGCATAGAGTAGTTGTGACCTTTAAAATAAGATAAAATAAAATTAGCACATTACATTGTTACTACTCACAAATATCTCTCAATCAGGAATGCCTAACATTGAAATGTGACTATCCAAACATATGTTTTCCATTGTAAAAAAAAAAAAAAACCTTGCAAATATTTAAAAAGGCAAAGGAAAAAAAAGCATTAGTTCTGTAATAATTTTAAAATTTATACACATTTAAGTTTGTTATAAAATCATTGTTAATAACCATGTGCCCTTTTAGTAACCATTTGCACTTTTTCAAAAATTTAGAAATAGCTCATAGGCAGCCATCTTTAAGTAGAAAATATAACATAGACCATTAATGAACTAAACAAGAAATAATATAAAATGAAATTTAAATAGGTAAATACATAAACATATAAGAAGATAAAGATTTCAACTTTTCCAAGTATTTGTTTCCTATTTGCTTTTTGAGAATTGAATATTGTCCATAATTCTAGTGATGTTCTGCGCACCTCCAATCATGGTACCTCCTAAAGACTCTGCATGGACACTCATGGTTAGCAGGGTAGGGACAGTTATCTTTCTCAGGCCAATCAGAGAAAACCAGCAGTTTCAAAACTTAAAGAATGAAAGTAAATTGGTTCTTTTGTGATTTTTATTATATTCATAATATGAATATATTCATATTATGCCCAATAAAGGGCCGCTGAGCTCATATTAGGCTACCCCCACTCAGAGCCACTAAACGCAAGAACATCTGCCACCTAAGTTGCCATTTCTCTGGCCGCCTTTCTTTTGCAAATTCTTTGTTTTACCACACAGTCCATCTTAGAAGTATTGGGAGGGGGGTTTCCACTATATCTGCATTGTGTTCTTTTCCACAGAATTAGTTGCTTCCATACTCTTTCTACACTTTACATCAAACTATTTTTATGTGACTGATGCTCTTACTTTAAAGGGAAGGTCTTTAGCAATGTATTATGTTTTTAACTGTGGTATCATCTCTGTTTTAATACTGTTAAAAGTTGCTGTTAGTGTTTGGTTACAAAGCTGCATAAGTTCACCCCAATCAATATTTTCCCTATTACTTCTATTATTTTGTGTCCAGTTTTCAATACCACAAGATTTTAAAAAACACATAGGTGATGTCATAGCAGAAATAGCAGTATTCACCACCAAAGAAAAAACACTTTTAATAGATGGTGGTAGTATTAGCAATAAAGTAAGAACCAGCAAGGATAGACTTGAATCTCCCTTTCCTGACAGAGTCTGTGCCAGTTTTGAATGCCATGACAGGTCACCAAGGGTGGGACCCTGAGGGTCCTCTCCTTCATTGGGAGATAAGTGGACTGTCACCAATATCATGGAACACTTGGATCAAGCTCAGAGAAGGAAATCAATGTTTTGAGAAAGGACGGTAACCTGGGGAGTGATAGTTGGCACTTTACCTCATGGAGGCTCATGGAGCATGTGTTCCTTTGAAATGGAACACAATTCAATGAGTGGCCTGTCAGCAAAAGAGATAAGAAAGATAATAAATGATAAATGATATCATGCTAGCAAAGTATTTTACAGGGACAAAATGAAGTACAAAGGCCAGATAATAAACATGGATAAGAATAAAATAGTCATTTTGTGGAAAATATGTTGAACTCATTCTTGAGACTCATATAAGTAAAAATAGATTTTCTTTTGGAATAGTTGGGAAAGTCTGACAATCTTGCAAAAATGCATCAATTAACAAATCCAAGAAAATGAGCTCTCCTCGAGCCGAAAGAGCTTGAGTGTGTAGTTTGCTATCATCAGTGCACTCTCAAGAGAGAAGCTCGGTATGCAGAACTTGTAAAACAATTTCATAAGATTCATACTTTCTCATTCACATCATTGACAAGTATAATTCTCAACCATGGCCTAACAAGATATGCTGTTCTTTTTTGAGTGTGAAGTTTTAAACATTTTGCTTAACTGAAAAGAGAACAAAGAGATATTCTCTGAAGTTATGAAGAAATGTTGAATAGTTCCCTGTCACTTGCCGATACTTTTCAGTCTTCTAAAAGAGATGAATCTCCAATTTAATTGTTTCACTAGGTAAATAAATACATAGATATTTCAGTAGTTGCTCTCAGTATCATACTGAAATTCATTTTGTTGTTATTCAGTAAAGTCACAATGACTTAGGAACTGACTAGGATAACACCAGATAAAGTAGTTAAAGGAGCAATAACATACGTATTCAATTTGATTTTTCACATTTTTTTCTTACTGTGTAGCATATAAATCATATTTTATCATGGGGCAAATATAAATGTCAATATATTCTTGATAATACTCTTTTATAATTTTATAATAATTTTTACATTGTGTGTTAGTTTTACTCTTCCCAAAAGCGCAGACCAAGATGAGATTAAATCTGCAAGATTTTATTAGAGTAGAATTAATCTCCCATACTACATACATGTATCTTACTAAAACCACCTCCTACTTGTCCTGTGGAAGTGGTGTGATATCACTGATAAAAAGGGTCAGTGTAATGCTCTATGGAATATTCAGTTGATCCAGATCTCTTAGGATTATATTACTTAAATGATGGGGAATTAGTACAGCATTAAGGCAAAAATATAAATGAATATTTACATATCTAATATTTACATTGTCTAAATCATGTCATTGTGAGCTGTTTCTGATTTTCTTTTCTAACTGGAGTGGTAAAGAATGCATTCACTAAATCAGTGACCATGTACTTAGTAGCATGTTCTGGCTATAATACCACATCCTATATAGTGGCTGAAATGAAGGCTAATCCTTGGCTTATTTTCTGGTACTCTACACTTACTCTTTAGAATGCATCCAGTTTCTCTAAGTAAATATATGAATATAGATATGATGGGGACTACCAATACTGAATTCTTTAGATCTTTAATGGGGGCATTAATACCCCCAGTATTTAATATTTTGTGTGTCCTTTTGTCGTTCATGAGTCAGGGCCATTTTCACAGGGTTTCTATTTGACTTTCTCTTATTTTATAGACAATTATGGAGATTTTTCAAAATTACCTAGTGCACTAATTTCAATCATACCTGTGGGAACTAGAGAAGTGACCACTGAATGGGTTCATGAAATTAAGGGCTAATTCTGTTCTGAAATTTAACTAGAATTCCATTTATTTCCTCATAAGCCCTCAGTTTAATAGAGGGGCTGCAACAATGCTTGGTGTCTCCAACTATCAAATTCAACTCAGACTCTGCCCAATGGTCCTCAATGTGTTCGATAAGGTCCCCAGTTCTTCTTTCCTCAGTGCACTGTGACATAAGTAAAAGCCACTTTTTTTTGGTGTTGGGGGGTGACTCCAAGTATAATCATGGTATAAAATTGCCACAGTATTGCAGGGTCCTTCCTATTAGGGATCTGGTGATCTCTTAAGTCAGTGGGTTCTAGATTTGAATATTGGATCAGGTGAAGAGACTGAGCAATAATGACCACCTTCAGCCTACTGCTCCTCTCTCTAAATAGCATCCTTAATGATATCCATCTCTTTTTGTCCTAGGGACATCATGCCTTGTTAATCATTTACACAACTCCCTGTGACCTAAGCCCTTTTGGCTACATTGTTGAACTTATCATTATAATAATTGAGGGAGGATTCCTAAGCTCCATCATTTGAGGGTCTTGTTAATAGGTCCAGCCCTGTGACTGCCCCTCCTGTCATCATCTGTAGCTTATAAAGTAAAGCCAACAATTGCCTTCTGCTTGGTGTTGGTCCTCTTCTTACCATCATGCTCCCGATAGCTTTGGTGAATGGTGAGTCTGCTCTGCACTCCTTTGAAATGGGTCTTCTGGCATTACACCAGCAGACCTACTTCCCTTACCCTTTTAACCTTTCGAGGTTATATCCAGGTCATATCACATATTTCTATTTCCCAAGAGCTGGCTATTTCTTCCCAAGACTCCTAAGACCAACACTAGCAAGGAGTTTGCCCTGATCTCTTAGATCCTTGCTAGGTTGTTAAATGTGTTGCCCTGTCCTTATCCACTTTTGATCCATTGAACAGGTATCCTTCAAATCTAATCCTGGGAGTACCATCTTGCTTCTGCTAGCACATGACAATTACATCTTGCTACTTAGGTAGATAGACTTGTTGCTACATTAAGAATTTCAGCATGACTCCAGCCAGTTTATGCTGGGAGTTAGCACTGTATGTGGGCATGGCAGTCATGAGAAAGGAGGTGTAGCTCTTGAGGAGGAATCTGTTACTTTGTGGGTGAACATCATTGGTAGTACCTTCCAATGCAGAAGTGGTGCTAGCTCTTGCCAGGGAGGATAGGCCACATCTGAAAACTCAGAATATCTAGGAGGGTGTATCAGTTTCCAAGAGCCACTGTAACAAAGTGCCACAAACTGAACAGTTTAAAACAATACAAATATATTATCTCAGAGTTCTGGAGGCTAAAGGTCCAAAATGAAGGTGTCCGTAGTGCCACGATCCCTCTGACACCTGTAGAAGAGAAGCTTTTGCTGCCCCTTTCTATCTTCTGGTTGTCTGCTGATGGTCCTTGGTGTTTCTTGGCTTGTGGTTGAAGCCTTTCCATCTCTGAGTCCAGCATTACTCAGCATTCTCCCTTCATATGCCTGCGTCTCTTTCTTCTTGTGGGGACACCAGGCATGCTAGCTTAAGGACCCACTCTATTGTATCTAATCATAACAAATTACTTCTTCAGTGAGTACTTCCAAATAAGGTTACATTCTGAGGTGCTGGTGATTATACCATCAGCATATATTTTGGGGGCAAACAATTCAATCCATAAGAGGGATGTTGTAGAAAAAACATCTTCCGTATATCAGTGCAGATGTCCCTGTTTTCAGGATTCTAGGTATTCCTTACAAGGAACTGACCTTTGTATAATAGACCTGTTTTGGTTGAGCATTTCAATTTTTCTATATGCTATTGTTAGGACTTCCAAGTCTGTTGTTCATCTGCATGTGTTCCTTTGCTGTGTGATAAGAACCTGTTCACTAGCTACTACTGAAACTTTTTGCTCCTCTCACTTTATCAGTCTTTAGTCTCTTATCCTTCTGCAGGGAATCAATGTAACTTAGCAGAGATCAGCTGTCTTTATTGTTGACCCCATATTTTTCATCACATCTACCACAACAACTGTGCCCACGAAAACATTTTCCTCATGTTACTACCACTAAAATTTTTAGTAATTCAGCTACCACCTTGTCCAGGGACTCTCTTTGCTCCATCTACTAGTGAAGATGAAGTTTTCTTAGCTGGCAAGGGGGTATAAGAGCAAATCCCCACATGACTAATACCTCTTTCTTGGATCACACTACTACCATTTGCTTTAATGTGAGAAGGAGACACAAAGATGAAATTATGCATGCAAAACTTCTACTAGAGGAAATACCTGTGTGAAAGAAAATGAAGAAGGTACTGCGAAGGCTGGGAGAATCATCAGACTGCAATGCAGTCCTGGCAGAGCTCAACCAAGGAAAAGGTGGAGGGAAGTTAGTGGGAAGCAGTCTAAGCTGTGAGGCCTGCAGGGCATCTTTGAGGCAAAGGTGGCATCAGAAGCCTCCTGTGTTCCTCAGGAGCAGCTTTGACCTTGGATTCCTCCCCTTATCCATCTTGGGCTGGAAGTAGGCCATGGGGAGTAAGACCTTGACATAAGCACAGAGATGGATTTCCAGGGCAGGAGCTGGGTGCTTGGTCAGTCCCTTACATGGGGAAGGCGAGGTTCATTCTTTTGGTTACTATATATGCTCTGTGTGCTTTCGCAACCTCTCAATTTAATTTTGCCATCCATCCTACCTCTTTTCCTGAGTGGTTTATTAGAATATCCCTTCCATCTACAAAGGCCAATCATTCTCCATGAGATTTAAATTGTATACCTTTAAACTTCCCAGGGATCTTATACAATAAATTAGTCCTATCTCTCTAGACTTCCTCTCAACTATTTCATTTTTGTTATTTTAACTTGAAACATGATCATCACTGAAGATACTGATCTTGATGCCATCTTCCAATTATTGCCCTGGGTAACTTTTTCCCTTCACTGTCAAATTTCAAGAAACAGTGATCAGTGTGCACTGAAAATCCACTCCCAGCAAGGCTTCCCTCTCACTTACCCACTATAGTAACTCATTGTAATGCTACCAGAGGCCCACATGTCACTACCCATAAGCATCATCTTTTAGTTCTTATCTAAACCAACTTCTTTTATGAAGTTGTTGACCACCTTGTTTATATAGACACTCCCTTTTCTTGGCTTCCATGGTACTACATGTCCTTTTTATAAATGTTTTCTCTGACACACTTTTTCTTTTCTCTTTAAAGCTCACTCTCCTATACCTGGACATTAAATGCATTTAAGTTTTACTGAGGAAACTTATTAAAGATTCTATACCCACTTTGTAGAAATTCTGGCTCATAACTAGTTCTCACCTACTCAATGACAATTCCCCAAGTGTATGTATATAGCACAGACAAGTATGTGCAACCTTTTTTCCCTAATTACTTGACTCACAAAACATCTTGGACTTTGTCAAATTGTCTTTTATAAACCAAAATCAACAAATTTGAGGCTATGATTTTTTAAAAGGAATATAATATGAGACTATGATGCACCAATAAAAGCATAAAAATAAAAAAGGAATACCTATAATCTATATTTTAGTATCTACATATAATAATCAAAGGAAAATATTATCTACATATAACACATACATAATACAAATAATATTAACCTTGAAATAATCTAGATGTTGTACTTTAAATATATTTATTGTGTGTGTGTGTGGTAATGAGGATTGAACCCAGGGTCATTCTACCACCAGTCTTTATTTTACTTTTTGTTTTGAAACAGGATCTTCCTGCATTGATAAGACTCTCCCTATGTTGCTAAGGCCATCCTTAAACCTGTGATCCTCCTGTCTCAGCCTCCCAAGTACCAGGATTACAGGTGTGTGCCACCAAGCCTGGACTAACATAATTTCTTTTTAAAGACCTATTAAACATGTTCAAGAAGTAAAGAGAAACATACTCATAACAAATGATGACATTGAAAAATCTTAGTAGAAAACCAGAGATCATTTTAGTGGAAAAAATGCAAGTACTAGACTCCAAAAATATACTAAAATATAAAGAAACTGAAAAATGTACTGGATGGTCTTATCAGCAGGTTGCAAAGTGTAGCAGAGTGGCTCAGTGTAGTTAAAGGTAGATTAATAAAACAACAACAGCAAGTGAATTAGCACACTTGTATTCATATGAAGAGAAAGGGGCAGAAAAAGACTTGAAGTAAAACCTGAAATATTGCTTATAATTTAGGAATGCTAAAGAAAGTCCATTGGGCTAAGGGAAATGGTACTAGATGGTAACTCAAATCTAAGAAGGAATGAAGATCATCAGGAATGATAACTGTATTTATATTGTGTGCATGCTAGGCCTTCATCTCCCCACATATATTCACACACTAATAAATTCTAAAAACATACATTACAATATCCTATATTTCAGAAGTAGTACAGTATTAACTGCAGTGGACAATGGAAAATAAAGATGGTACATTATTAACCCCGTAATGACCTCTAAAATTCATTAAAAGAGATGCAGCTTAAAAGCAATGGTTAAAACAAAATAGAATCCTCTTAAAAATTCTCCAGAGGAAGGAAATAAAGGGACAAAGGAGCAAAAGTAAAGAGCAAAGTGAAAACAAATAAAAAAATGGTAGACATAAATCAAACCATATCAATAATTTCATTCAATGTTGATGGGCTAAACACTGCAATTAAAAGCAGAATAGATACAAAAATAAGATCAATACTTTCTCCACAGAAAGTACATTTTAAATATAGTAGCATAGTTAATTTAAAATCAAAAGAATGAAAATGGATTTTAGGTATACAACAAGCATAAAGAACTGCAGTGGCAACATTAAATATCAGATAGAGTGGACCTGAGGAAAAGGAATATTATTAAGTATAAGGATTGACACTTTATAATAGTTAAAAGGTGAATGCATTAAGAAGTTATAACATTTATGAATGTGTAGGTATTTATTGTAAGAGTCTCACAATACATTAAGCAAAAACGGATATAATTAAAAGAAGGAATAGACAATTTTGCAATCATAATAGAAATTTTTAACATCTCTCTTTCAGAAAATGATAGCATTATATAAAATTAGATTTGAAAAGATCTGAACATACTCTTAAATACCCTATTCTAATTAAGATTTATAGAATGCTCACTCAACAGCTGTAGAATACACATGGTTCTGTGGTATATGTGAAATGTTGAACATAGTCCATATGTCAGAACATAACAGAAAGTTGAAAATCATTTAAAGTACTTAAATCTTACTGAATATAGTCTTTGACTACAGCAGAATTTTGATAGTCGTCATGGATATATGATACTGTAAGTATACTCAAACCAAACAAAGCACTGAATTTTACACTTTTAGAATACAAGGCTAAACTTTATCATATATAATGTATCTCAAATAAACTGTTATTAAAATGTCAATGACAATAAGATAATGAGAAAACTAAGCAAGACACTATAAAATAATCCATGGGTCAAAGATAAAATTAGAATTCAGGAAATATCTCAAATAGAATGAAAATTAGAACACAACCTATCAAAATTTGTGGGATGCAGCTAAACAAGTACTAATGGGAAAATTAATAACTTTAATTTTTTATATGAGAAGATAAAGTAAATGTTTCACAGCAAAAGGGAACACAAAAACAGATCTTTACTGGAAAGAACATTCCAGTAAAGCAGTGAATTGCTGAAGTATATTTGACACTCAGGGTATGATTTTAAAAATATTTTTCTACGAGAAAAAATTATTTTCAGTAGTAATAATGAAATAAAACAAATAATAATATTCACAAAATAAATATAAAAACAACTCTAAGGAAAATTTGTATATATAGCCATAAATAGATGGATAAATAAAAATAATATATTAAAAAGGGGGAATATAATGCATTAATGCTTTTTGATCAGTAATAAAATGTATTAAAAAAAGAGAAAAGTTAAAGAAAAGCATATGCTTAGAAAGTAATTTGTACAAAAAATGACAGAATTGGAGCAACTTGGAGGTTTTTTCATTTTTTTATTTTTTATGTTCGCATCATTCATCTCTCATTCACTTTAAATTCAAATTTACTCAGGAATGTATTGGAGTACTGGGGTAGGGGATAAGAATTTTACTTCAAGCTCAAATGATGTCAAACTTTTATTAATAAATCCTAAAAATGAACGTGTACTTGAATTCTCCTATGTTGGGTAAACATTGTACATAATTGGACTCTTGGAAATTAACTTCCATTTAAATATAAAGATAAGTAACATTTGCTAATGGATATGTTAAAGGATAAAAAATGTTCTAATCTTAACCTCATACATATATAATATATCCATAATATTAATACTGTACTATTAAAATCCAAAAATAATCAGCAAAATTCTTTCAAAGTTTGATCTCAAGCTGGGTGCAGTGGTACATGCCTGTAATCCTAGTATTTGGGAGGCTGAGATGGGGGATCACAGGTTTGAGCAAGTCAGCCTCAGCAATTTACAGACCCTGTTTCAAGATTAAAAAAAAAGGGGGGAACTGGGGAATTAAAATGCCACTGGGTTTAATCCATAGTAACACACACACATAAAAAGTTTGAGCCCAAAAAGCTCTATTGTTGTTGTTGTTGGTGGTGGTGGAGAATATTCTATTACTGACATTGCTTAACATTTCCAGGACTTAATAATTATAGCAGTAAAAAAATACTTCTACTTGTTTTATTTTATTTTTTTTTTCTATACACAAAAATCATGCAGTCTGAATGGACTGCTTTTGTTTTCCTACTCTAGGTGTGTTAATCTTTTGAGTTATTATAATGTATTTTGTATTTTAAGACAATTTAAAGAATTATTTTTATGTGTCTTAAGATGTTTTGAGCCGGGTGTGGTGGCACACGCTTGTAATCCTAGTACTTTGGGAGGCGGAGACCGGAGGATCCGAGTTCATGGCCAGCCTCAGCTCGCTCTGTCTCTCTCTCTCTCTCTCTCTTCGTGAGACCCGGTTTCAAAATAAAGTATAAAAAAATAGGGCCGGGGGTGTAGTGCGGAGGTAGAACGCCCCTGGGTTCAATCCCCGGTACTGTAAAAAAAAAAAAAAAAAAGATGTTTTGATGTGTTAAAATGTGTGCTGATAAAAACGACCCAGCACATAAAAGTAAAGGATTGTTGAAAGAGAAAAAAGACTTAGAGTATGACCCCAAGTGGATAAGAGTGTGTGAGACTTGGTGCCCAAGAGGAGGAGGGTGGACTTCAGGTAATTAATCTGTGATTTAATCTATCTTCAGGAGGGAAGCAAAACACTTGGATATATGGGAGAAGGTAGCTGTGTAGATGTCATTGTCTGCAAGCATTTTTAGAGTCAGAAGATTTTCCCTTCAGTTATTTATAATCATGAACCCCCAGTTTTCAACCCAGTTGATCAGCATGTAAACCTCATCTTAATTGATTATAGGGAAAAGGGTCTGTGTCAGTCAGTATTCTCATTGCTGTGACCCAATAAGCCTGACCACACACATATTACAAGAAGGAAGATTTAGTTGCTCACAGTTCTGAGATTTCATAGGTTCAGTCCATGTTAGGCCAGGCCTGCAGAGCTCAGGGAACGGCATCAGAAAGCAGAGAGAGGAAGAGAGCAAGGAATCCTCTCTCACATCTTGGAGGCCTGAAGCCAGAGAGAGCAAACAAGGGAATTCAAAGATTCAACCACAGTCCAAAAGGCCATACCCCTAGGGACCCACCTGCCTAAGTTACCATCCAATGAACCCATTACAAAGGATTTATCCACTGATAACATTATAATCCTCATTACAGCAACTCTTAATATTAATGCATGAGCTTTTTCATGGGACATTTTATATGTAACTCTGACAGAATTTGACAATTTTGAGTGCCTACAATAAGCCAGACATTATGTAGGGCAATTTATGTATGTCATGTCATTTAGTACTCAGGAAATCCTAAGGTTTGATTATGCCATTTTTCATATAAGAAAACTAAGGCTTAGGGAAATTGAGGAACTTATCAGTAAGTGTAGATCTCGTCCCTCAAACATGTATTTCTGACTCCAAGACCTGTGCAATGCATATTTCATCACAATTGCTTTTTCCTATCAATGTGTATTTGTATTTTAGGACTTTCACTTTCCTTGGGCTTATGTGGTAACCAAACAAACACAAACAATTGGGCTACTAACTAAAATTTAGTTATATTCTGATTCCTGTAGCTGAACTTTTGATTGATTTGGACAATATGGAAATAAAGTTAAATAAGGAAAGAAAGAAAAAATGTTTATACTGTTCGCAAAGCTTCAATAATTCTTTAAGAGACAATCAGAAATGAATATGATTGTTATCAGTGCCAAGAATGCCGGCTGTTCAATCTAATCAAATGTTCAATAGCAAAGAGTAGTGTTGTTTATTTAACATTGTTTATTCAAAATACTGGTAAAAAAAATTTGTATTTGTAATTTTTTAAAATGTACTTCTTAGAAGATCTTCAGTTCTAAGTGATCTTTCTGGCTTGGCAGTTTAAAAATATTAAAGGAGTTAGAGATGAGTATAAACTAATATATTATCTGTCTTTTTGGAACTGGGGATGAAAGTGATAAGTAGGACTTATATTTCATAAAATTGCATATTTTGAAATACATATTATTTATATTTACAAGATGCTTTAGTTCATGTAACTCATCATGATTAGAACAAAACTTTCCTTTAATGAGTAGAGTAGAGCCTAATATTTATTGGAAAAATTACCCTTTCCTTTATTTTCTATGTTCACAAGTTAATTAAAATTAAAGTTAGTTTATTTTCACATTTTCTGTTTCTTCCTATAATCTGAACATATATTATTGCCGCCATAATTTTTTACATGGCTGTATAAAATTGCTTTACATATTATACTGAGTGTTGTGGATTTGATTTTAAGATTTTTTAAACCAAATTAGATAAACATTAAATTTTTGCAAGATCTTTACTGCCACTTTTCAGATACTGTTTTGAGATTTCTTATTTTTAAGTCATAGTTCAAAGGTTATACATTTCACAGGTTGGTAGGTAGCATGATCAAAATATTTCATGACCATAGATAAGGTTGACTACCTTTCAGCCATGCTATTGAAGAAAAGTTACAGAGGTAGAAACAATGTTACTAGAACCCCTGCAAAAGGGTGAAAAATAGCTCCATCCTGTATCTCACATTCCACTGCCAGTATCTTTTGGCCCCTGTAAAGTCAATAAAATACTTCAGACTTCTGGACAAATGTGCTGAAACAGTCCAAATCTGAAGGTAAATCATGGTCCGTCTTCATTTCCTTGATGAGTAACCTGGGTAGTCTCAGACTGCCTTCTCTTGGTAAATTTTCAAGATCTCTCATTATCATGGATGAATTTTCCACCTTCTAAGATGTCGTGAGCATTTCCACTGACTTATTTTTAATTGTGTGTGTGTGTGTGTGTGTGTGTGTGTGTGTGTGTGTGTTTTAATACAAGGACTTTAAAAACACACTGGATGCCTTATGAATTTTTTATCAGGTACTAATGGTGACAATCTAAACAAATGATTTCATTCATTTGAGTTTCCAAGTTCTTTTGAAAAGGGATAGTAATATCTGCCATATATAAATAAAAGAGTAAGTGCAAGAATATAGGTAAAATTCTTAGAATCCACTCTAAACACAAAGTAAGTGCAAAAATAATAAATAGTATTATTTTAATTTTTTCATGGTATAGTACTAGATACTAATAGAAAGCTAAATTATTAATTTTCTAGTGCTATACATACCACTGAAATAAAGTTGGGGCAAGATCATTTTGCTCCATTTTCTCAAATGAAAATATATTTATTCTAGTTTACATGGATATTCTCCAATTTGCAACTTGACATTTTGCTTCATTTTTTATTTAAATTATTTAACTTTAATAAATGTAAATAATTTTGTGATACTAGATGAAAATAACTTTTACTATGAAATTACATATCTCTAAAAATATCTAGAATATTTGCCTGTCTTGATTATTAATATATCAATGTTTTTTTCCTGTCATTTATAACCTGTACATTCCTTTTACTTCATCCTTCAAAAACACTTGACCTCAACCAGCAAGTCTCAGCTGATATGACAATCCCTGGCATTTGACAGGAAGGACTTAAGATACTTTAGTTCAGCTTTCATAAACTCAGAATTAAGTCATGCCTGCCATTATTCAAACCCAGTCCCTACCCAGTGTCCCCAAAATGGACATACATCTTGTTCTAAAAACATCTATACCCTTGAACTGATTTGGATAAGTGCCGTCTGCTTTAATTCATAATGCCCAAGTTCTTGTCTTGGTTGCATATTCAGTTCACTAGTTCTGAGGCTTGGTGCTATATTGGGTCTTAAAGTATCCCTCCTTTACTTTCTTATATTTTTATTGGTGCATTGTAATTATATGTCATAGTGAGATTCAAAGTGATACATTCATGCATGCCCGTGTCACTTTCAAAATCTCCTTTCTAAAGCCTTAAACTCATCACTGAATATACACCACAGACCTGCAAATTTACTCCTGGCACATCTCTTTAATACCACTTGCTATTTGAAAAATAAATAGATTATTCTCTTTGTATCCTGGAACTATTTTGTCTTCTCTTGAGATCATATCTTTAG
>PVJS01016818.1:0-37005 GCA_004027185.1 Glis glis
AAAAAAAAAAAAAAAAAAAAACCATGAGATACCACTACACACTTAACAGAATGGATAAAATGAAAGAAGACTGAAAACAGAAAATGTTGGCCAGGGTCTGGGGCAACTGGAACTTTTGTACACTATGAATGTGAGTATAAATTAGAGGTTGGAATGCTGCTTGGCAATGTCTCCTAAAGCTATATGTGTGATTTCAATGACAAACATTTCACTAGAATTTCATACTGCATACAAACATGTACAACAATGTTCATAGAAGCACTGCCTACAATAATCCACAAAGGAACCAACTAATTTGCCTGTTAAGGGAAGTATGATCAAATAAATCATTATCTTTCACATGGCAATGAGAATTAACAGACCCCAATACACAGCACTATGGATGTTCTTCAAATACAATATCATGTGAAAGAAAACAAAAAGTACATTCTTTTAAAAGTTTATATAGGGTTTTCAAATCAGATAAAAACAACCCTATCTTGTTAAAAATTAAATTAGTAATTTCCCTTGGGCAAGGATGGGAGTCCTGCCTGGATACGGGGTACCTGGGAAACCAAGGATATCTTATTTCTTGACTTGGATGCTAGTCAAGACACATGGGTGTGTTTGTGAAAAGTGTGCATTTATGATTTGTATACTTTTATGAAGGAAAAAAGTAAAACGTTTAAAATAAATTCAACATTTCATCCATTTCAGTTTCTCTTCTCTCTTTGGCTTAGGTCTGACCAGTGGAGCAACTGGGAGGGGGTCCTGGTCCTCCACTTTCATGTTCTTCCTCCTCTTCTCTCCTCTTTTGCTGGATCTCCCTCAGCATCAGAGCAGGAATGAAACCAGCAGGACGATCTACATTGTCAGCTTTTAGACCAAAGACCAAGTTCCCAAATAGCAGGATGAGTGAGCTCAGGCTTCAAAGAAACTACGACCCTGGAAGCATCAGTTGCCATGGGAGGTAAGAACCACAGGGGCCTAGCATGTCTAGGTCCCCTAGGTTTTCTGATTAATTCCTGACAGACAGCATCTATGTGTCCGAGGCTTTGAGGGTATCTTTCCTTATTTGATGGTTTGAGGAGGAATCACCATTCACATTTCATAATGGCTTGAGAATAGATGCAATTGTGAGCTGGTAGAAAACATCCTGTGACCCATCCCCAGAGAATTGTTTCTAACATTAAAGTTCATGCAAATTAATTTGTGCTTATCTTTTTTTTTTTTGCGATACCGGGGATTGAACGCAGGGGAGTTCTACCTCCGCGCTACGCCCCCGGCCCTATTTTTTTATACTTTATTTTGAAACCGAGTCTCACGAAGTTGCGGAGGGCCTCACCAAGGAGAGAGAGAGAGAGAGAGAGAGAGAGAGAGAGAGAGAGAGCTGAGGCTGGCCGCGAACTCGGATCCTCCGGTCTCCGCCTCCCAAAGTACTGGGATTACAAGCATGCGCCACCACACCCGGCTTTAATTTGTGCTTATCAAATAGCTCATTGTCATCTATTTAATGAGATGATATTTTTGATTAAGTGTTATGAATTATTTTAACACATTTCTTAATATTGAGCATTATCTTTGAAGTATTCTTTTGATATATAATGGGTTTTGATTTACTAATAGTTTGTTCAGGACTTGGGCTGCCGTGTTGATATATGGGATATACATGTTTTGTATGCATATACATGTTTTGTGTGTCTTTATCATTTCTGAATATTAGTCCTATGCCAATTTCACAAAGAGAAACTTTTTTTATTCCCCAATACTCTGAAAAGATGAACTAGAACTATATTATAAAAATTTAATTTCTATTGCTATTCAAAGGTTTGAAATCATTGGTTTATAAAACTATGTAGGCTTAAAGCCATTTTGAGGAGAGCTCTTTAGCAACTTTCTCAATTTCCCTCACAGTTATTGGTCTATTAAGGGTTTCTACAAATTCTTTGATCAATTTAAGTTATGTTATCTTGGAGAATTGTCCATTTTATAAATAATGTAAGGTGTATTTGCAAAATATTCAAATATTTTATCAAATTATGTTATAATATATTCCTTTTACCCATATCTGAGGTTGCAGCTTCTTTTTTAACTCCTGACATGATGAACATGTGTTTTCTATCTGCTTAACCATGCCACTTGGTAAATTACTTATTTTAAAGACAGCTTTTCTTTTTATCTTTTAATTTATTAGCTTTATCTTTTATCAGTCTTACCCCCTATTTCCCTTTGCTTTACTTACAAATTTTGTTTGGAATACTTAGTTTATTTGTTTTCTGTCATGTTAATTTAATTTATGAAGGAGGTTAAGGCCTGTAGGAGAATTTCTCCTCTGACTCCGCAGATCACATTTTGCTACACTGTGACCCCAAATTCATTGTCTTCTTGATGCTTTGTTTCTCAAGTTAGTTACCTATGGAGAAGAAAAGCACTGCTGACCTTCTCCTCATATGCAGGGAGGGACCTGGCACAGAGACATTCCCACACTCACTCATTAGCTGGATTACTGATTTCTGGATCTTTTGCTCTGAACTTTCACAGTTAATATATTAGTCTTGCATTAAGTGCTTACCATCAAGAATGGTCACATTTACACTCTATTTAGATTGCGGTTGTAATTCAAGGGCCAGAACCAGGGGGAGGCAAATGAGGTGCCCAGGGACCAGAATTTAAGGAGGCACTCTCTCATGCTCAGGAAAGCGCAGAACTGGGTGGTGAGAGTGAGTCTCTCCTTAGGTGTGTACCCTGGCCCCTTCCCTTTACCTTACCTGGCCCTACCCACCCCGTCTTCTCAAAACATTTCAAAAGAGATTTTTTGTTACTATTGTTTTAGAATAGTATTTAAATAAGAGTTCCAGAATAGCTGAAAATTTTTCTGCATACATATACTATCATCATGGAAACTTATACATTAAAATATTAACTGAATGGGGAACAGAATTTTTTGTTTCACAATTTTGCTTCTTCAAACCAGTGCCAACTTCCTTAGTCTCTTATGTTGAGGAAGTCCAGGTGGACAGCTAATTCTTGTTGATGAGGCATGTTTAGGCTAGGTGCTACGGGATTCTCTTTTTACCTTGGAATTCCATACGTCACCAAGATGCTCCAAAAGGTCAATCGGTTTCAAGTGATGCTGCCTTGAATATCATGAGCAATTTGCTTTCAGCTCATGGTCTTAGAGTTTCCTTGAATTTTGATTTATTTAGTGATTCTCCTCAGGTGTTTTGTTTTGTTTTGTTTTGTATTTTCTTTACTAGGAATCCCTCATCTGTTTATCTGCCTGGTGGGGCCTTCTGGTCCATCATCTGGTGGCTGCTTTCATCCTTGATCCTCTTACTTTGCTTCTTTTTTTTGCTGTTTTATTTTTCTATTATTATTATTTTTTTACTTTGCTTCTCTATGGACTTCTTGGTGGTAGAGACACTCAAGGACTTTCTAAGGTCTTCCTCAGCTTCCACCAGTTCCATCTTATTTCCTAAAACTGAGGACATGTCTGTGTCCATAGCATTCTTCTTGCCACTTAAAAAAAAAAAAGGCTTGCAAGCCCTATTTTGGAGCAAGGCTTGATATGTAAACACTTCCCAGTTGTACACAGGGATAATTCCAAGTATTGATTTGAAGCTGTTAATGATTAACACCTTCACCTTGGCTCGTGGTTCACCTGCCTTTCCTTGTGTGCTTCATTATAAAAGAATCCTGGCCGGAGTGGGAATGTTATGAATTCTGAACAACTTGAAGTAGGAAAGGCTAAGAACTGGTTCTTTTGAATGAAGCTGGAATATTGTCCCCAAGCACCAAGTTTCAAGATATATTTAATAAAATTCTCAGATAAAAAATTATATGATTACTTCCAGATGAATTATATGAGTGGCTAAAACTTTTATTAGTCGAATCATGTCATAAAATCTTTATTCTAGTTATAGTTATTCCTTATCTTATTTCATCTTATAAAATGCTTAATATTTAAATTTATAAACAATATTTTTTGTGTGTGGTACTGGGGATTGAACCCAGGGGCATTCTACCTCTAAGAGATACCCTCAGCTCTATTTTTTTTTTATTCTTTATTTTGAAACAGGGGTCTCACTAAGATGCGGAGAGCCTCACTAAGTAGCTGAGGCTGGCCGTGAACCTGTGATCCTCCTGTCTCAGCCTCCCAAGTACTGGGATTACAAGCATGCACCACCATGTCCGGCATAACTATTGATATTTTTATGAAAAGTTTTAGATGTCACATTAAAAGTGCTCATGGTGGTACCAAACATTTTCAAAATTATTTTACATAATATACAAAAGAATTTGAAGGCCATAAACTCATTATTTATTTTACTTTATTTTTCCAGTATTGAGGATTGAACCCAGGAATGCTTTACTACTGAGCTACATCCTTTAAAAATAAAAAATTTAGTGTTTATTTTGAGACAAGGTCTTGCTAAGTTACCCAGGCTGGCCTTGAACTTGTAATCCTACTGCTTCAGCCTTCCAAGTAGCTGGGATTATATCTACTCTACAAATTGTTTATTTTTAAGCAGTATTCATCCTGACATTTTTTTCTGATCTTCTTTAAAAACTTGCCATAGTATTAGTTGTCAAGTAAATTCTTTCTTCAATACTATCAGTTCCCCTTTCCTCTCTGCCCATTGTCATGTTTTGATTTTATATCTTGCTTTGTAGAATATATGTTTGAGTCCTTTAATAAAGTTTTAGGAACTTATTTCCTTAAGAAAATCTTTTTAAAACTATACCAATCATTCATAAGTCACAACACCAATTTCTTTTTTTTTCATATTGAGAATTATTTTTGTGGTACTGGGGATTGAACCCAGGGGCATTCTACCTCCGAACTATACCCCCAGCCCTATTTTATTCTTTATTTTGAAACAGGGTCTCACTGGGTTGCAGAAGGCCTCACAAGTTGTTGAGGCTGGCCACGAACCTGCCCCTCAGCCTCCCATGTAGTGGGATTACAAGCGTGCGCCACCACGCCCGGCTGAGAATTTTTTTTTTTAAAGTTGTTTCAGAGACAATGTTTTTGTTGTAGTTATAAAATCAAGTTCTGGATTGGTTAAGCCAGACATAGATTTATTCAAAGACACAGAGGTGGGGCTGACTCTTAGGATCGGAGGGAAATTTGAAGGAGCAGCAGCCTCATAAGTCTTAGGGGAAGCAGCTTGATCCATTGCTGAGGGAGGTGGGGTTGAGCCTGTAATTTCCATCCTCCCATCCCTCTGCTCAATACTCAAGGTCTCTGGGAGAATGGAGTGGGTGGAATGTAGGTAAAGTGTGCAGTGCTGGTTGGTGGGAAAAGCAGGAGTGGACCTTCTGGCTTTCATAGGAGGTCAGGACTCACGATTCACTGTCACAGTACACCACTCCAGTGGGGCAAGAGAGCATTCCAAAAATTGTAAACCTGGGAAAGAAGGGTAAGTGTTGGAAATACGCTTACATAAAGTCTATTTTTTCCCTTTAGAATTATTGTGGAATGGATAAATTCGACCTAAGGCAGCTGTTTGCCAAAAAAAAGCCAGGATGCTATTTGAGATTCTTGTTGCGCCAAGTGTGCTAAAGTCCTAAGGGCCTGAGCTATATACCTGGATATTGGATTATATGACTGATTAACTCATTTAAGGGACCAGAGTGTGCTGAGGGCCCAGAGTCCATGGTGCTCCAGCAGGAGAATGCAATGGCTTTCCTCAGTTTGTGTTGAAACCACTCTCAGGTAGTCATGACCAGTTGCTTTTTCTCTCTCTTTTCTTTTCTTTTCTTTTCTTTTCTTTTCTTTTCTTTTCTTTTCTTTTCTTTTCTTTTCTTTTCTTTTCTTTTCTTCTTTTCTTTTCTTCCTTTTCTTTTCTTCTTTCCTTCCTTCCTTCCTTCCTTCCTTCCTTCCTTCCTTTTCTTCTTCTTCTTCTTCTTCTTCTTCTTCTTCTTCTTCTTCTTCCTCTCTCTCTCTCTGTCTCTCTTCTTTTTTCTTCTTTCTTGTGGTTCTGGAGATTGAACCCAGGGGCATTATACCTCTCAGCCATACCCCCAGCCCTATTTTATTTTTTGGTTTTGAAACCGACTCTTACTAAGTTGCTGAGGGCCTTGCTGAGTTGCTTAGGCTGGCCCTGAACCTGCAATCCTCCTGTCTCAGCCTTCCAAGTACTGGGATTACAGGCATGCACCACCACACCTGGATCTGGTTGCTTCTGTAAGACCAGGGGAAGACCCTGCTTCTTGTGATAAGTAATGCTTCAGCTTCAGTCCCAGAAAGTGCTCCCTAGTCTTAAGGGTGATCATCTCCAGTGTTCCAGAGCTATGGTTCCACTTCTAACCCCACCCCTGGGGCACTATCAGAGAAATCAGTGCTGGGGATGTAAGAAGAAGGCACAGTAAAGCAGGGAGGCTGAGTGCCATGGAGACCCGTGGGCAGGATCCTTGCTTACAACCTCCTAATCACCCAGGAGCTTGGAAATTCTGACCAATCCATCCCTGGGAGCTCTAATTTTCCTTGTGGTTCTTAAACCCATGCCTGGGAATGACAGCCACTGTAGAGTGTGGCATACATGACCAATCCATCCCTGGGAGCTCTAATTTTCCTTGTGGTTCTTAAACCCATGCCTGGGAATGACAGCCACTGTAGAGTGTGGCATACATGGGTGCTGGCACCCAGAGGATGAGTGCAAAGGTCCTTGTCCTCACACACAGATATTGGGAGGAACTAAAATGTGTCAAGAAGGGTGACCCACAATATTATTTACAACTAGGGCACAATGAAATTGAGACGTTCCTCATATGCAGATATTGTCACTTATCCACATACTTCTTCAGGTTAATCATTATCAGAGACCTTTCCTACCAGAACCACCATGCCTCCCAGTATGCCTGGGTGGTGTGCACAGGGGAGACATTTACCTCGAAAGTTGCCCTGTTTCTCTCCTGAAATCAATCAGAAGCCAGCTGATCCTCTTATCAAGAGTCCTAACTAAACACAGCAATGGCATTTGGAAGGGTTGTTTCCAAGGGGCAGTGTCCCGTTATACTGTGGGGTGGAGAAGTGTTCCCCAGTATGCCAGGTACCTGGAAGGGAGGCCCCTGTGCCCCAGGAGGCCGAGTGGGTTCTGCTGGCTGCTTTACTGCTGTAAAAACTCTTCCCTAGGTCCGGGTTTCTCTCTACCTCCATCAACTCCTTTTCTATTATCTGACCTGGCACTGAATCTGTCACTGCCACTAGCTCAGTGACTCCATGGTCATTGCCCTGTTGCCTCATGGAAGGATGGCGCAGTGCCCAGTATGCTCTGCCCCCTGCACACTGATGGCAGCCTGGCCATTTCCTCCCAGACTTGCAGTTCTCTCCCCTCATGCCCTGCTGGCATCCCACCAACCTCTCCTTTCCACAACAGACTTCCTTCCTTCCTTCCTTCCTTCCTTCCTTCCTTCCTTCCTTCCGTCATTAGTCCATGTATTCAGAAGTATCTGAAAATCCTAATTCTTCATAGACATTGAACTCTAGGATTCTCTCCTCTACTTGAAATATATAATCCCCAATTTCCAAACCAGCAATCTTGCATATATATTTTTTATTGTACATTCCCACCTGGGAAATTCTTTTGCAAACAATCTCTGCCCTAAAAAGCCTTTAATAGGTTAGATTCCTGAGCAGAATCGGTCACCCTCGAGTGTCCAGTCACATCTTATTTTAATTAAAGTTCTGCACTTTTCTTTGTTCTACCTGAATTAAATCTTCTAAAGAGTGGCATTGAGCCAGGCATGGTGACGCACAAAAGTAACCCCAGTACTTGGAAGGCAAGACTAGAGGATTGCAGGGTCAAGGCCATGGTAACATGATGAGACTCTTAGTAACCTAGCAACACCCTGTTTCAAAATAAAAAATAAAATAGGACTGGGGGTGTAGCTCAGAGATAGAATGTTCCTGGGTTCAATCCCCAGTACCATCAAAATAAATAAATAAATAGTGGCATTGAAAAAAAACAGAACTTTAATGTGTGAGTTAAGTATCAGATAGAATAGCTAAGTTCACTGATTGAACACACACGCTGAGCCTGTGCAAAGGTGGGCAGTGACTCAGTGAGGACATGAAGGATCCAGGCTCTTCTCACTTTTTCAGTCCACCTATGGTTTGTACACAAATATTTGCTTCCCTCCCTTGGGGAAGAATTTTACTTTCATTACTATCAAAATTGTTCATGGGGCTTACTTTGAGCAGATAAATTTGAGCCAACATGACACGTGCCATTTTTAGTTAGAAACTTTTTTCATGCTGTCTCTTTTCCCTCTATTATGAGATGTGTTATGTTCTAGATGGAAGCTGTTTCATCTGATACCCAGCATGAAGATAAGGCAGAACAGAGCGGCAGCTGACCATTGAGCATGTGGTATGAAGCTGTTGGTAATAAACCATTGAGATTTGGAGGATATTTGTTTCTGCAGCATAACCTAGCCTGTCCTGACTGATACAAATTTAGTATCCAAAGTCAAGTGCTACCATAAGAGAAGTATGTGAGCATGTGTACACACACACACACACACACACACACACACACACACACAAACCTCATGTGTTGCCAGTGCTAACTTTACCACCCCTCTCCTCAATTCATGTAGGGATGATCAGCCAGCTCTAAGGCAGGAATAGCTCAGCAGCAGGGCTTTAGGGCATGGAGAAGGAGGAACAGTCACCCTCAGCTCAAGACAGGCATGAGACAGAGAGAGATAGAGGAGGGGTCAGGGACAGATAGCCCCCAAGGCATGTCCCCAGTGACACACCTCCTCCAGCCAAGTTCCACCTCTGAACCTGACTGCAATGGCAACACATGCGGTTTTGGGGGACATTTAAGCCCAAACCATAGCACTGATATATAAGATTGCCCTTCCCACAACAGGTAAAACAGAGCAGTGCCTACAAGTTACCTAACAAATCTGTTTCTCTGTTTCCTCATCTGTTATGTGGGAAAATAATTTGTCTGGCCTCCAGAAGGGTGATTGGGAAAGTTAATGACTTAATGTATTTACAGCACCTCCACCATATTAAATGATATATTATTAATTTCTTTATTTGCTATTAACAATGCAGTGATAATTATCCATGCATATATTTTAGTACACACCTGTGGATATGCAACTGCAGGTGAAAATTTAAGATTGAATTACTGTGTCAAAAGTTTCTGTGTTTTAAATGTTAATAGGCAATTCCAAATTGTTCTCCACAGAGGGCTGATGATTTACACATCCATCAATAATTTATTTAATTGCTTATTCTCCTATAGTCTTATCAACCGTGTGTTATACAACTTTTAGATTTATGAAATTCGAATGGTGAAAATATACTTTTTACTTTCTCTTACTTCACAAGAAGTTAAGTGTCTTTCTGAGTTGTAAAATATTTGTCTAAAATGTGTCTATTTCACTCTCACCCTTAAATTAGTTTAGTTGAACATAGAATTTTAGCAACAAAATGGATTAAGCTAAAATAGAATGGAATAGCTCAGAGTGTACACCATTTAGTAAGAGTAAGGACTGTTTTGTGAAATTTGATTCTGAAAAATATACACGTAGTAAACACACACACACACACACACACATATATGTGTGTATAAAAATGTAAAAATGTTTATTTTAAAATTCTCTCTCTACTGCACAGTTTTCCATTTATAATGTCTCTGCTTTCCAGAGCTAATGCTTTTGTTTGGCCTTTCGAAAAGGACAAAGGACAAGATGATTATGCAACCATGTTCTTACTTTCCCTTACCTCTGGGTTTAAGGGGCAGACACCCATTTCTCCTTTGGACTCCAAAGTCAAAGGTTGTGTTTTTGTGCCTCCCTCCTCGCTCTGGGTAAGACTTGACTTTACGCCCTCCAGTCTGGGAACTGATGTAAGGTCCTGGTTGTTGGCGATGGTAGCTGCCAAGGCAGTGTAAGATATTCTATAGTCAGGTTTAATAAAAGCTAGTTTTAGAGGAATATCTGCCACATGCACAGTTGTGAAACTATCTAAGCATCACATCGGACCACATGGTCATTTCTGGTAGATGCAAAAACATCCCAAAGGCAAGATTCTGTTACCCTTAGAGCATGCAACTATGCATCAGAGTGACGTTCAATGTGATAAAAATAAAAACATACACACGCATAGCTCTTTAAATGAGCCTTTGATTTCACGCTCCTTCCTTCCCTCATTTCTTCTGTTTCTTTTTTTTTTTTTAACAAAAAGCAAGTCACCTGCCACCTGCCCTACTTTATCATGCCCTACTTTATCATCCAGGGGCGTTTCCTGCCCTTGGCCTTGTGGTGGCTCTCAGTCTTCTTGGGCAGCAGCACAGCCTGCATGTTGGGCAGGACACTGCCCTGCACAATGGTCACCTTGCCCAGCAGCTTGTTGAGCTCCTGCTCGTTGCAGATGGTCAACTGCAAGTGGCGCAGGATGATCTGCGTCTTGTTGTCGTGGGTCGCCCTGTGGGCCAGCTCCAGGATCTTGGCCGCCAGGTACTCCAGCACCGCAGCCAGGTAGATGGGAGCGCTGGGCCAACTCGCTCAGCATAGTTGCCCTTGCGCTGCAGGTGGTGGACATGGCCCACAGGAAACTGTAGCTCGGCCGGGAGGAGCCGGTCTTGGCCTTGGCCTTGGCCTGGCCGCCCAGCACCCTCTACTGCAAGAGAAAAAGAAAGCAACAGGTGAATGAGGACCGAGTGCCTGTAGGCTGGCGTGTGTGTGTGTGTGTATGTATGTATGTGTGTGTGTGTATGTGTGATGTTGGGGATTGAACCCAGGGGCATTCTACCTCTGGGCTACACCCCCAGCCCTATTTTTTTTCAATTTGGAACTAGGGTCTTGCTAGGTTGCTGGGGCTGGCTTCGAACCTGCGATCCTCCTGGCTCACTCTTCTCCATTATACTTTCTGTTTTTCTGGGTAGAAATGCTATTGCTATTTGTGCTGTAATGTTGCATCTGGCCACTTTGTTCTAGAATTTTACAGGTGGATAGCAAGCTGTCAAGCAGGTAAACAGTCAGTCCCTAAGCAGCTGAAAATTAAAAATGTAATTGGCCTATAAATATCACTTTTGTATCTGACAAACTTGCTAAACTCTCTTATTAATTATAATAATTTATGTATGGAATTTTTGCTTTTATAAAATGTAAACAATCATCATCTGTCCATAATTATAGTTTGCCTCCTTTATTTTTTCTTTTCTTTCTTTCTTTTTTTTTGTGCGTGGTACTGAGGATTGAACCCAGGGAAGTTCTACCTCTATGCTACATCCCCAGCTCTATTTTATTTTTTGTTTTGAAACAGGGTCTCAATGAGTTGCTGAGGGCCTTGCTAAGTTGCTGAGGTTGACCTCGAACCTGTGATCCTCTGGTCCCAACCTCCCAAGTACTAGTAGTACCAGGCTTGGCTTAGTTTATCTCCTTCTTTTCCAGCCATTTCACATTTCTTTTCTTGTGTGATTATGCTGGTAGGCCTTCCAGTATAATGGTAAATGGACATATCAAGCACCTCTCTTATGTATCTGATTTTACCAGGAGGGTTCATCTTTGAGTGGAGTTTTATAGGTGCTCTTTATTAAAGAGTGAAATAAGATAGGATGAGGGTGAGCATATACTATCTTATTCCATTTCTATAAAATTTCTAGAAAACATAAGTTAATCTTCATCGCAGAAAGCAGATCATCAATTGCCTTGGGTGAGAGGGCAAGGAGAATGGAGAAGATGCTGAGACGCTACAGGAAGACATTGTACAAGGACACAAGGAATAATTATACAAGGACACTTGGGGATAATTTTCCCCTTGAGTTGGTTTATTACTGGCATGAGTGGTCATATATTTTGAAACTTTTTCTTTAAGAGATTCATAAATTTAATAAATTGAGCACTAAACATAGCACAAATGTTATAATTCTACACCCAGTACCACATATCACATAAAAAAAAAACTCTTTGGGCATTAAAGATCCTAGCATTGTACAGTAGTAAAGACATTTTTTTAAGTTTCCTTAGAGGCAGAAAGATCTTCATGTTGGTTGTTTCAGGAGTCTGGTCGCATCATCAACCTATGGTCAACAACAGTATGAATTGCATCATCTCATTATGCAAACGTGGCCCCAGGTATCTGCAGGGATCCACAAAGCAGATGTGGGGCCAGGTCAAGATGGCCAGAAAGAAGGCAGAGAGCACCTGGGCGATGCAGATACTACAGAGGCAGCTCTGGTGGGAAGCAGGCTTCCCTGGGAAGCGAGTCCTCTGGAATGGCTGACTGACACCTCACCCACGGAGCTGCAGGAGCCCACCTTCCTCTCCTGGTGGATTCATTCCATGTGGACCTTCCCTCCTCCATGCCATTTTTGGTCAGGCATCCTGCCCACTCCAAGCCTCAGAAGGGCCCGTGTCCCTCCTCACTGGACACCAGAGCAGCTGTGCCTGCATTGGCCTCCTGGCCCGCGATGTGATCGTAGACACTATGCCTTTTGTGGCTGGGGTTTCTCTGACGATAGCTCTTTCCGTGCTTCCCAGACCTCCCTCCTGAAGTTCTGGCTCCCTCTTTGGCTTTGGTGAAAAATTGTGCTGGTGCTTTTGCCGGGATAACAGTGGAAAAAGTGCAGGATAGTAGGAATCCGGACACACCTACGTTCCCAGGAGCTCACAGTTAAATAACCAGTTGTTTTTTTCTCCTGTAAAATCTCCAGGCATGGCAAAATCTTCAGCCTTACCTAGCCAACGGACTCTGAGAAGATTCTGGAAGCAAAGCCACTCCCAGCTAAATGGCTGATCAGTCAAGGAGGCAGGCAAGGAAGTTCTGTGAGGAAAAACCATGAAAGACAGCATGGGGATCTCACACATTGCTCGCTGGCTCAGAGGTGGGTGAACGTCTGCTCTTTAGCCCAGTCCTGTACTTCTGCTCTGCCAAAGATGAGGTAGAAGACCAGGCCCGATATGTTAATAGCAGCTGCAAGCAAGAACACGTTTTTCCAACCAAGCTCTGAATCCTGGAGGCAGGAAACCAAATTAGTGACAGTCACCTAGTTCCCACCCCTTCTAGTTCAGAACCGCTGTGGCCCCATGTCTTGCTGCCCCCTCCCAAGCTCTGCTCCAGCCTGGGGACTTTCGGGTTGTTTCTGGAACATGCAGGCACATTCCTACCATCAGGCTGTTGTCCCCTCCTCAGGGACTCCTCATCTCAGCCACCCTCTTGGCTAGCCCCCTCCTTTGTTCCAGTCCTGGCTTCGATGCAACCTTTTCAGCTGCCCCCATTGAACTGAAATTCCTCTCCCTCTTACATGCACTATTCCCCTCATCTCTTAGCACTTACCACCAATATATCATGTACTGGACCTTAGTTTTCTGCCAATTTCTTTCCTACAGCATAGATTTCACAAGGGGAGGGACTTCGGTTTGTTTCATTCTTAAAAATACTTTAACAATACAAGGCACATGTACTGACATAAACAACACATGGCACATGCTAATATTCAATAACTACTTATTGAATGAATGAATGAATGAATCAAAAAATGGCAAGAGAAACAAGCTCAGTGTGAGAATTTCCATTTTAAACAGCTGTTTCCTGGCAATGTGTTAGTGGCTAGAAGGGAACTGAAACTTCCAAAATGAGAAGGGACTTGATTTCATAAAGAATATCCTTTCTTTGTTAACCTCCATTCATTTTCCTGACTTACTGGTGAAAAACCACAGGAAAATTAGAGTGATATTTATGTAGCTGTGGCGTACATCTCCATGTAAAGTCTGTGTCAGCAAGATCACGAGGTGATGCTCAAGTCTTTAGGGGAATTTGCTTATTTTGACTATGTTACATGCATCTTCCAGGGTGGGTGGCTGTGCAAACATAAAGATGTCCTGCAGGCAACACTGGCTGAGGGAGTTTCTACAGTGACCATTCATGAGCAGGTGTGTGAGGTACAGGCCTCTCGGTCACTCCATCACCCACCAGCACCTCGTTCATTCATTCTGTGAACACTTGTTGGTTCTGGTGTGGCATGGTCAGTTCATCTAGGTTTGCCTAGAACTCTTGAGGCTTTAACACTGAAAGTCCTACACCCTGGGAAGCCCCTCAGTCCCAAACAGACCAGGATGGATGGCCACTCTGCACTTCAGGATAAATGCCATGAACAGTACTAGAAAATCTGCTTTTTATCACAAGAAGCTCATTTTAAAGAACTCAAAAAACACAGACTCATAACCCCACCCCCAAGCATGTGGTAACATCCTTGTGTGGGGTGAGCCTAGCATGGGAATGAGGGCAGTGGGTGCTCAGGACTCTACAGTTTGGTTGAGCTACATTGAAGAGGGAACAAAATGCCTTTGGTCTAACTTCTACTGGATGACTTCTGTCATTTTCTCTGATGAATATTCATCAGAACATTTGACCTCACCTGATTGATGAAAAACCCAGCAGCAGTGGGAGAGATGGCTCCAGCTATGTGTGCAAAGACTTGCAGCAGTCCCTTGAGAAAGCCAGAGTACCTGGGAGAGAAAGGGAGCGAGAGGGAAACACCCACAGGTCAGCAAAGGGCGAGTCTCAGCTGTCGACTGCAACTCTGTACTTGTCTCTGAGGGTGCCTGGAATGGCATTCGCCCTTGGTTTAACCTGAACAAAATGTATTGACTAGTGATTAGTAAACTCCTATACTAGGGCCCGAGACTTCCTAGGGGTAGCCTGCACTAACTCGTTAATATTGTCTGTACAGAATGGGCAGATGAGCCGATTTCACTTGGTTTATATGTTTCTTTTGTCTTCTCTTGTCTTTCTTTTTTTTTTTTTTGGTGTGGTACTGGGGATTGAAACCAGGGGCATTCTACCTCTGAGCTACACCCCAGCCCTATTTTTATTTTTATTTTTATTTTGAAACAGGGTCTCGCTAGGTTGATGAAAGTCTCACTCTTTGATGAGGCTATCCTCCAACCTGCGATCCTTCTTGTCTCAGCCTTTGAAGTACTGAGATTATAGGCATGCACCACTATGCCCGGCTTGGTTTAAACATTTCTTGATTCCTGCAATTGAGCCTAATTGGGTGGGATGTTGGCTCCCTGAAACCAAGGTGTCTCCCCCATATCTTGGTGGTTCATCTGCTGAGGATGAAATATGTCCTGTTGACTGTGACAGGACCCTGGGAACTCTGTCTGCAGTCTCAGTCATTTTTGGTGTTTACCTGTATAAACTGTTAAACTGGTAACTGTTTCTCCTGGGATACTGTCCTTTCCCTTTATGATAAGCCTTACATGGACATACCCCATGTGATCCCAGAGTCCTTCATGATCAACCCTGTGTTCCTCAGCAAAGAGGAACAGGTCACTCCCCCCACCTCCCCGCTGAGCTGGGAGCACTCAGGTCACAGTGGCCGGCCAGCTCAGGGTGCCCTCTAGGAGAGCTTGGATACAGGGTGATGTTCACATCTCCTGCCCTGCTTCACATGCCACTTTCCTTTGAATCAGCAGGTTTAGGGCTGCTGGGCCTGAGCTGAGCTGTGGTGGGGTTGAGACAAAGGGTCCCCACCGAGGAGCGATATCCAGGAAGTTAACCAGGACTCCTGCTTCACAGAGGCTGCTGGAGGCAGAAGACAGGACCAGGAAGGCCATGGTGGTGCTGTGGCTGGATCTGACCCAGTGCAAGGCCACCAGGATCCCAGATGAGAAGAGAACCCCTGGAGCAGGAGGACAACCAGGGATGAGTGGGAAGCTGCCCCGAGCCTCCCACATCCACCCCGCATCCAGCTCACCAGTACCTATTGCAGTAAAGAGTTTCCTGATGGTGATGAGTCTGAGGATTTTTCTGGAGAGGAGAAAATCTGCCAACAGCCCTGCCAGGATAATGCAGATACAGCCAACAACAAATGGCAGAGCCGACAGGATCCCGCTCTGAGGATGGGAGACAGGTGAGTCACAAACCCTCGCCACCCTGCTAGGATGCAAACTGATCCTTGGACAGATTGCCCACAACTATGGCTGTTCATGGGAGTTCCCTGTTGCTGGAATGAGCCAATAGGCCTTTAGTACCTGGGGTAAAATATGCATGTAGCTCAATTTGCAAAAAAAAAAAAAAAAGACTAATGCTCTCTTCACATATAAGGAACACCTGGAAATAAATGATCCTTCTGGCTTTGCTCCTTTTGAGAGAACATAGAACCTCTCCTTCTTGGGGTGCTTTGGTGCCAGAGCCTGCAGCCTGCTTACACGCAGGCTCCCCAGATTCTGAACACACTAAGTAGGTCAGCTCTCCACCAGAAGCACCCTCAAAATGAGAAGGCTTCTCCATAAGCACAGAGCTTACGGGTGCAATAGTAATCTACTGTTACAACCGTCATTAACAGGCTGTCACATCTGATAAGCTCTTTGACAATTTTAAGATACCCATCTAGCAGAAACTGAAAGGCTCCTGTCAGCCAGTCAGCATCCATTCATTTTGTGAAAATCTGGAGAGCTGTACACATATGTGCACTTTTCTCTCCATATGCTATCCATGAATAAAATATTTTTTAAAACCGTTATCCATAACTTTTTAGATAAGCTCTATCTGGGACTTTATGTCCTATGAATCATGTCTTATTTTCAACATATGTTGTTATGCTGCTCTGTTAAAGCTTTTTGTATTGTGTTAATCTTTTATGGTACACTGCCAGTAGAGTTTTTGTTTACAAACATTGATTGGACTGATTACAAATTTTTTGCATAGGTCTCTTGAAATGTGACATTTTGTGAACATCACACAGACCTAGAACCACAACATCCTGCTCTGACCTGCAGTAAGCCACATCGAGATGGATCAGAATCCAAGTTAACTAGGTTGCATTTCCTATTTGGGGTCCCCGACCTAATCCCCTGATTTCGTGACCATGGGAGAGACAGAGGTTTCTATCATGAAGCATTGAAACAGAAGAACAAAATGAGCTCTGTACTTACATCTCTGAGGTTGGCCTGAAGTACAGAACTGATGTATGTGGGTGTGTATGCCATTATGGTATAAAAAAGCCAATATTCACAGAAATAAGAGACTAAAATGGCCCAAAGTGGTAGGGATTGGAGCATAGCTTTAATAGGAAGAGACCAGCCTGGAGAACAGTCCTGGAAAAAAAGCACATATCAGAATCCCCTCAAAGATGCTAGATGGACATAAGGAAACAGAAGGGAGTCCCTCAATGTACCTGCTGAGCCAGTGAACACATGATGTATCTCTTCTCACCAGCACTAATGAAGGGATGGTTCCCAGGGTCATCATAAACAAGAGGGAACCAGAGAAGGCAGCAGGCACAGCCAATTCCCCCTGGGAAAAGAGGATACAGTCACCACTGGATTGGAATTCTTCTTTCAGTTCAACTCTGCCCCAAGATAATTGCTGCAGCTGAGAAAATGACTGGCACCAACACTGGCACCAGAGTGTTGCCTGGCGCTTGGCCTTGGTGTGTGACCTGCTCTTGCCTATGGCATGGGGAAGTTCTGAGCTTGGGCATTAAGAAGCACTGCCCCCCCCTCTTTCATTTGTCCTCTTGGATCATGACCACTGCTACAGGAGGAATATGCTTCAGCTAATCCATTGTCCAAAGCAGATGACAGACGCAGACAGCAGAGTCACCAGCTGTCTCACAGAGCTATGAGAATAAATGCTTGCTGTTTAAAACCACTGGGTTTTGGGAGGTTTTGAAATGCACTAAGATATTGAGGCAATAGCACACTGTTACAAGTCATTAGTGCGTTTGCCCATGTGCTTGAAAATGCCTTTGCTCTTCAGGTACCAATCAGCATCCTCCTGCTAATCATGCTTTTGCAGTTCCTTCTTCACCAGCCTTTCCACCTCTTTCTCTTATCTTCCTCAAAGCACTTGAGTTAGCAGCAGTACATTTTATGTGCAGTTGACTACCCAGACAATTTCTAGACATGAAATTTAATGAATCCTCAGCAGAGTAATTTTATAGTACTAGGAAACTCAACATTATCAATATTGAGTGGCAATGTGGCTCATCTTAAAATTCCTGTTTTGGAATCTTAAGAAAGTCTTCAGAGTTCCCTCTATTTGAGTAGCTTGTTCACACATTCCTTCACAAACACTATACAGCAAACTCCACATACCAGACATTTTGTTGTACTTTGAGAACACAGAATACAAATACACAATTTCAACCTCAAGGAATTTAATCCAGAGGGGAAGGGTAGATATGAAAATGAGCAATGCCACATATCAGGTTTGGAGATGCTAATACTGATTCAACAAATAATGAGTTACTATTTTGTATATGCTACTTACTGTTTCTCAAAGCCATGAGCACAGTAAGTCTCTTTCATTGTTTGAGTAATTTTTATAATCTGCCCTTTTGACATTTTCATGACAGCCTTTGAAGGGTGGTGTGCTGTAATAATCAATCTTCACAAATGTTTTTCTGGTGAATGTATTTACCTGATGTTTCAGGAGACCTTGACCTAGGAAGCTCTCCACTAATGTAAATATCAGTAGTACTCATCCTAAGGAATCAAGCGGTTTGCAGGTGGGATTTCAGAGTATGTTTCAAGTATCAAACAAGCACATGAACATTAACTGACAGCAGCCGAGCAGATCCCAACCCGAGTTCAATGAAGGCAAAATAGTGAGTTAGTAAAATATTGCCTCTGGAATATTCTGGAACTTTCCACAGCATCTTTGAGCATCATGACCACTATTGGGCATCTTATAGTTTGCCCTATTCTGTAGACTCTACTGGTTGATTCTCTACTCCCAACAGTATTTTACCTATGATTGGGTCACATTCACATAATTTTCTGCTCATTGTAATAATAGGATAAAATTTAAAGAATGTGTTACATAAATAAGCATGACTAAAATATAGTCTTCCCAATGTAACATTTTCAACATGTTATGAAAGAAATTGCTCTAGGGTCCCTTGGGATCAATTTAGAAGCAGGATGGGATGTTATGATACCCTTAAAGCCATGAGGTTACTCTAGCTTTGCATTCGGGCTACTAAAATTTAAATGTTGTTGTATAAGCCAGCAAGATTCTCAACATGATTAGCTTTGAAGCTGATCAATTTTTGCTATATAAACATCTATATGTATTAGGATTTGGTTAGCTGTAGTTAAACTACATCACAGAAATCATGCCCAATATTATTTGTCTTAAAATAAAATTCTGAGATTCGAAGAGCACAAACTCACCAAAGATATAGAAGACATAAGGCCATCCTATGTTCTGGCAGAGGAGACCACCAACGAGCAGGACAATGAAGGTCCCCAGCATAGACCCTGAGCAAAAGATGCAAGGGGCGTTCTGGGTGAGAGGTCCGGGCCTGGGATTCTGCGTGCTTCCTACAGAGCTGAGTATCATGGCAGGATGTTATGAGCTTCAATCCAGACTACCTAGGTGAAAATCCTGCTCCTTCACTCAGGAGCTGCATGATCTTGGACAATTATTAGTCTATTTGTGTCTCCAATTCCTTAGGCGTGAGATAGAAAAAAATTATATATAGCTGAATTATAAGACTATTCTGATACTAAAAGGAAATGAACACATGCAAAACACAAGAATTTTTTATGCATAGTTAATATTTGGTTTTGATCAAGATAGTATAGGGTTGTGCTTCAGAGCAAGGACTATGGAATACAGGGTAAGGGGGAAGTGAGGTCTTAGCCCTCTTGAGAGGCCATGGCTGTGTTCTCTTGGACAGTGCAGAAAGGTGAGATTAGGATATCAGTTACCTGATCCAGCAATGGTGGTGAGTTGACTCCTTTCCAGAGGGGGAGCCCATTTGACCCAAATTGAGTACTGACCTGTTAATACCATAACCTAGGAGGGGGGAAATTTCCATTCTTAGATGCGTGAGATCATTCCAGAAACTGTATTCTGCTTGTACTTGGAGAACGTCTTGGTACCTGGGCTATGCCTTGTACAACCCGAAGAACAATGAGCAAGGCTACCCCAGCATCAGCCGCCAGCGGGATGAGGAGGGTCAGGACCGAGGAGATGAACAGGCCCACACCAACCACGTACTTGGCTCCAAATACCCCAGCCACATAGCCAGTGGGGATTGGAGCCAAGAAGGAGCCGTAGTTGAGGGAGCTGAGGATGACTCCCTGGATTTCAGGACTCCAATCATATGTGGGGGCCTAGACAACAAAGAGAACCTTATTGTCTTTGGCCTAAAAGTTGACTTTTTATTGTAAGGACTTGATGGGCAAAAATAATAACATGTAGTTCTCTTTTCTGTTAGCTCTCTCCCATTCTTCCAATTTACAAATTTCATAATAGAAAATAAGCCTAAGTACATGTCCAACATACCCTTTCCCCTTACCCTGACACAATGAACTGACCAGTTAAAATATGAGAGTCTGCAAAGAAAGAAAGCTTACAAAGAAGGAAGCATCATAGACAAGATAATAAAAGGTATCTGGAAGGAAGGAAGAGAAAGCAGACATAAATCCATGAGACTTGTTTTGTGGTGATTTTCATCATCGCAGGGAAAGGATTTATATCCACTAAATGATAAAAGCTGTTTCCTTCATTCTAACTTAGTTCCTGTTGACACTCACAGACCCTAAACACAGAATTTCCTTAGATATATATTATGTTCTTGTGCTGTTCCTGGCACATAGTACATGCTCAAAAAACATTTACTGGGTAAATGAATTACATTCTTTTATAAGGTAACCCTTTAAGTTGAACCATTTGAGTGAAAGAAAAGATTCAGAGTCTCACTGAATTTACCTTGAGTTCCATCAGAGTTCCACTGGAGTCCTGGGAGTTGGTGGAGAACACATCTGTGGAGCCATTGGGCTGGCTGGATGCCGCTGTGTTGTTCACCATAGCCGTGATGGCGATGCTCAAGTTCATTTGTTGGGTATAGATTGAAAAATTACAGAGCTGCAAGATGAGGGCCAACCCATGTCGGACTGAACAAAAGCCTGAGAGAAAGGCACAGAAAGTGTTATAGCCAGGATGCTTCATGCAACCCACCCTTCCTAAGAATGCAGGAGGGACAAGATTGATGTCTGTCTGTGATGCAGAACACACAGGATGTTGCTTTGGAGGTATCTGGTGGTCCCTGTCCCCAGGAGGGAAGAGCTGCCTTAGAAACACTGCTCAAACAGAGACTTGAGGAAGGTATGGAATTGGTCAGAACAAGCATAAGAAAAGAGCTTTCCAGGCCTGGGGTGAATGGGTGGGAGTGGAACTGCAAAGAAATAGATTTAGGGAAAGAATTGGCTGGGAGCAGTAATTGGTTGAATACAGAAAGTGAGAGAGAGGAAACTGTTGGAAATGACTCCAGGTTCCTTGCATGGGCAGCTGAAATGGCTCAAAGTGTCATTTATAACAGGGAACATACATGTTCAACTGGTTTGGCCTGTGTAAGATGACACTTGAAAGGTAGGCTAGGGCTACGTTATAGATGCATTTCAACTTTATCTTAATGCTCTAATCTAGGCTTGCACGATATTTTCCAGTGTTTCATAGGAGCTCTGGGGCTGTCCCTGGATTGAGTCCAAATGTATTAGTTTGATGGCAGCTGGAAGGGTTGATAGACTATCCCTGTAGAGAAATCCTGGAGGTAATGCGTGGTCACCTTCCTCAGTGTGAGTGCCATGCCTCGAGACCTCTGCAGGGACCATGCACCTGGGGTGGCCAGTACTGTGCCCTTCTGTGTACGAGTGCTCGTGTTAAGTCCTGGGATTCACAAATCCTCACCTTCCGTCTAACTCTGGAAACGTCTGTGGAAGTCTCCCCACCTCCAACCACAAAAATTTACATCAGAATTTTGGTCAGTGCCCTACTGATATGGTGGATTAAATTAAGAAAAATTGCCACAGTTATAGCATCACCTTCTCTTAGCCAAGAAGGACACATACTCATGGATTCAAGTCTTTTTCTCCATCCCAAGGTGAAACTTTGTAGTTATTTTCAGTTATGTCCCATGCAAGTTTCATCAAGTACTTTGTATTATTTTTGTAACTAAGTTCTTTTTCTATCATTTTCATCAGTTTTTCCCCCTAGGGTTTTGGCTTTTTTTTTTTTTTTTTTGCGGTACTGGGGATTGAACCCGGGGCATTCTACCTCCAGGCTCCACCCCCAGCCCTATTTTTTATTCTTTATTTTGAAAAAGGGTCTCACTAAGTTGTGGAGGGCCTCACTAAGTAGCTGAGGCTGGCCGCGAACCCAGATCCTCTGGTCTCAGCCTCCCAAGGACTGGGATTACAAGCATGTGCCACCACGCCTGGCTGGGTTTTGACTTTTTTAAAATTGTGTACATAATGGAAAAAAATTTTTTCTGCTTGCAACATTTCTTTCTTTCCCTTTATTCATCAGCATTTTCAAAACAAATTTAAATATGAATGGTGAGAGTGTCCACTCCCACTGTGTCCTGCATCTCACAGGACCCCATTAAGACTGCTGCTGTTTGTTGGTGTGATGTGCACTTAAATTATACTAAACTCTCCTATTCCTACTTTTAAATATTTTTATGGAAATACATTAATGTTATCAAATATATTTCAACACTGGAATCAGTTACCTGGATACAGTCCCAGATGTCCCACTTACAGATGTGTGTGTGGACAAGTTATTGACCTCTCTGTGACCTCTATATTTCACCTGTAAAGCAGGGCTAAAAGAGCCCTGCCTCAAGACATTGTGATGAGAATTGCATAAGTTCATGTAAATTCATTCTAATTATTATTAATTTTTATCCCTGCATTCTTGGAATGGTATCTTCTTATTCTTAATAGGCTGTTTTTCATGAAAAAATATTTATTTTGCTATTTTTGCTAGAATTTTATTTGGCTTAGTGTGTGGCTTGTGTATATATATGTGTATATTATCTTTGCCAAGTTAGCTTTGCAAAAGAAGAAGGACCCTCAGCTACTTAGTGAGGTCCTCTGCAACTTAGTGAGACTCTGTTTCAAAATAAAGAATAAAAAATAGGGCTAGAGGTAGAGCTCAGAGGTAGAATGCCCCTGGGTTCAATCCCCAGTACTACCAAAAAAAAAAAAAAAAGAAGAAGAAGAAGGAGGAGCAGGAGAGAAAGTTATAAACTTTTCATCTAAATCTGAAGTATTTTAGGTACATAGACATTTTCATTTTTCCTTAATAAACTTTTTATTTTAGACCAGTTTTAGCATTATAGAATTATTGAGTTCCCATATACCTCACACAAAGTTTTCCCTGTCGTTAACACCTTATATTGGATGGCGTGTTTGCCACAATTAGCAAATCAATGCTGATATATTATTAGTAACTAAAGTACACACTTTATTCAGATTTCTTAACTTTCACCTAATGTCTTTTTTTCTGTTTCAGAATCTCACTCAGACTGCCACATTACATTCGGTGATCGAGAGAGGAGTGTGCACAGCCACACATATGAGCAGAGGGATCTACCAGAACATGCCCTTGACCAACAAGCCAAAGTTGGTTCCATGTCTCCTACCTAGAATCTGTTTTGTTTTGTGTTTTTTTTATATCTCTAAATAATATCATAATACTCACCTGTCCTATATGCCTTCAAGGTTCTTATGAGAAAGGAAAGAGATATAAAAATGCTTTACAGTCATGGAGAATTCTTGGCAATTGGCCGTAGCTCCCATGCGGGGTTTTACCTTTCCTGAAGGCTTGCTCTCCAGCCACGTTTAAGTCACCGCCACTGGGAATGTTTCCCACTGTGCCGTTGGCGTTTGCTCCAGTAGACATCTTAGTTCTCTCCTCCCAAGGACTCGCATTTACCCCTTGAAATAAAAGAGCGCAAAAGCAAATACAGAGAGAGAAACATCCCAGATCTTAAATGACAAGGCCCCCATTCTTCTAAGAATTAGGAGGAAGTGTCATTTGGCGGGGAAAGTACTGGATTAGGATTTGGTAAACTTGATTTGTCATTTCTACTCCATCATTTGCCAATTGTATGGCCTTGGAAAAGTCACAGTTACCCTGGGTTTTAGTATCTGCCTCTTTAAAGTGAGGCATCTGGCCTAGATTGTCTTGATGAATTGTAAGATTCTTTCTGGTTCCAAATTCCCATGTCCTTAAACTGATTCTAGTATCATCTGGACATGGAAACTTGACCACCTTATTTGGAATTTTATCTTGAAGATTCCAATGGATTAAATTACTTGAAAAAAAAACTGTCTGTAATCTTATGAACACATAGACAGACTAGATAAAATGGCAAACATCATTTAACTGCATGGTTCCAGAGATAATAAGAGATATCCCCAGAGACGAAATGAAAAGTGAGTTAGTATGCACTAACTCCTCAGAGCTCATGGGATTGGGGTATGGGGGGAGCATCAGTTCAGTGATGCAGGAGCCATCAAAAAAATAATGGGATGTTTATATAAAATCATATAAAGATTTAAAAGATATCTTAGGTAAAAAAGAAAGTTGTAGAACAATAAGTATAAGATAAAGCATGCATACAAATATCACCTTATGTGTTTCATGTGTGCACATACAATTATAAGTCAAGAGAAAAACATGGAAAGAAAAACCAAGATCCACTTATCTGATAAGACCTGTCATCTCTGTAGAAGGGAGTGGAGAAGACAGGAATGGCCACATAGGAATTTAACTTTATCTTTGGTCTTTAAATGATTATGAAAATGTATTTGTGAATTGATGCAATGATTTAGAAATAAATTTAACACAACAGCAACAAAAATCTGTCACTAAATCTCTGTTCACACTTCTCACCTCTCAGCATCCCTCTATCTCCCTATCCACCCACCCTGGAAGATTAGAACGAAGCCTTGGTTGTCATGCAGGGTGAGGGGAGGAGATGACAGAAAGAAAACAAGAAGCCGAACTAAAAGAGCCCTTTCCTGCCCAGGCCCACTGGAAGAGGGAGACGCTTCACTTCTTTTAGAGTTTGTAGTTTTTTTGTTTTGTTTTTGTTTGCTTTTCACTGGACTAGACATGTCAATTACAAGATGAAACTATTTAGAGGCTGAAAATAACCAGCATACATTTTACTACCTCAAAATTACCACAGAAGTTATGGGGTCAAGCAGACATAAAGGAGAGTAAAGACAGGCAGAAGTTGCTGGTAAAATGAAATCATTTTCCACTTGTTCTCTATGGAGTCTGACATCTATTAATATAGAAGACATGTATCTGATTTTTGGTGATACTTAGTGTCTGTGCTTGTCCCCATGAAAGCTGCCAAATGAGCCACTGGCAGATGAGTTTCCTGATTTACACCATTCAAAAGCTCAGACATTACATCATGGGAACCTACAGTTTGCATCAGAACTCAAAATTGAACTGAAATTCAAATCCAGCAGGGCATAGTGGGGCACTCCTGTAATCCCAGTACTTGGGAATCTGAGAAAGGAGGATGGCAGGTTCGAAGCCAGCCTCAGCAACTTAGCAAGACCCTGTTTCCAAATAAAAATTAAAATTGGTCTGGGGGTATAGCTCAGAGGTAGAATGTCCCTGGGTTCAATCCCCAGCAAGTAAAAAAGAAATCCAATCCTATACTCATTGGTAAAATAGAGTGGCACATTGCCGGGCGTGGTGGCGCACACTTGTAATCCCAGTACTTTGGGAGGCGGAGACCGGAGGATCCGGGTTCGCGGCCAGTCTCAGCTCTTTCTCTCTCTCTCTCTCTTTCTCTCTCTCTCTCTGTCTCTCTCACTCTGTACTTAGTGAGGCCCTCAGCAACTTCGTGAGACCCGGTTTCAAAATAAAGTATAAAAAATAGGGCCGGGGGTGTAGCGCGGAGGTAGAACGCCCCTGGGTTCAATCCCCAGTACTGCAAAAAAAAAAAAAAAATAGAGTGTCACTGTTAATTTTGGGGAAAATCTGGTAAAGTGAAGGAACTGAACATTCTGCTGTAAAAATAAAACTAATGTGCTTCTTATTCCTTCCTATACCTTACGGCAATTAGTTGAATGGTCAAGAGAACAGAAGATGTGGCTTCCAGCATAACATTTTCCTCTATACCCAACACCTGAGAGTTCACTGACCACAGTTCATGCATTGATTCAGTAAATATCTATTTCATGGATGAGTGGAATGTTCTGCTTCCATAGCTCTTTCTCCTGCATGACTGAAAGACTTGGTCCTCATTAGATGACCCTTCCCTACACTTTCTGTAACAGAAGCACTTGCCGGTTTTCCTGATACCCAGAAGTAAATGGCTTTGCTGGAGTTCATTGCACCAGCGGAACTTGGCAGTAGAGGGTGAAGGTGGGACAGAGGTGCTATAGGACAAGAAATACGGCAGTGGAAAAATGCTGAGATGTGTGCCCTTGTGAAAGACACATCCCAAGAGGGGCGCAATATGCAAAGAGGTAGGAACAATGCTACCTGTGAAGGTAACAAGATCACACTGACCAGATCACTAGTGTGGAGGGAGCTAGGCAACCACTCTTCCTAGAACAACCTCTTTACCTGGCTGGCTGTACAAAATGGGTACATCTGAGTCAAGGTGGGAGCGATGAACAGGAAGAGCAGAGTGGACCGGGTGTGCCAAGGCATGCGTTAAGTCTGACGTGGTTTTCAAGGCAGAAGGTGGTGCGAGGTGAACAGCCAGAGTAAGGAGGAGGTCAGCAGTGGGAGAGGAGATCAAGGTGCAGGGAGGGGCCGTGATGGAGAAGTGAGCTAGAGGAAAAGCAAGAGCTTCATTTTGAACGCATGGGGTTTGCGATGCCTGTTAAGCCTCAATGGGAAGGTTGCACAGTAGGCTTTGTGTCTGACTTGGGACAGAAAGTGGAGCTGTAAATTTGGAAGTTGTCAGTCTTATTGATTTTAAGACCAGGTACATGAGGAAGAGCCAGCAAAGGAATTGGGCCGTCATCTGTCAGTCATCCTTTCCAGGATCATCTGCGCCTGCCCTCTTGCATGAGCTCATATCCTGCTCCTGGTCACTCTTCGCTGAAGATCAAGACTTCCTTTAAGGGTCCGCACAGGTAACAGTAGCTGGAGTCTCAGCACTGACCACATCCTCCTTGTGAGAGATGGCTGGTGGCTCCCAGTCTCAGCCCCAACAAAGTCCTCCACCCCAGCTCCTCACTCATGAACTGCTTCCCAAAGCCATGTGGGATTCCATTTGTTTCGTTTTTACCCATACAGACATTCACGGGCAGCGTTTGGTCTGTTTTGATTTATTTGATCTTGTAAGCCTGTTTAAAAAACCTTCCCCACAAAAAACCAACATTTGCACTTACTTTCTCACCATAGATTTAATCGATTGTCTTTTTAAAATGAATGCATGCCACAAAATATGAATCTTACACTGCAGATTGTTTACTTCCAACACAACCCTTAAAAATACAGTTTAAAACTTCTGGTTCACTTCCAAGTGCTTCAGATAATTCCTTCTTCCTCCTCCCAATCCACCCACATCTCTCTCCAGCTATACTTCTGGAGAATTTATTCCCTGGTTTAAGAAAAAACAGCATTCTCGCTCGCTTTTCAGAATTATCTCCGAAGAGAAAGGTTCTCTCCCTCACCACCCACATTCTCCACCTCTAAAACAGCCAATTAAACTTCTCTTCACGGGGAAGAGACCCACCCCACCTCTCAAAAGCAGAATATTATAGCACAAAGTTTAAAGCTAACCTGAGGGATGTAGAGTGCAGGATCCTCATTCCTTTCAAATTTCTCTCACTTTTTGCAATTGTCTGATTCCTTGCAGGTAAATGATTACTAAAACCTTTAGCCCTTATGTTACCAACTGGGAGGGCTTTATTGACTCAATGGTTTAATTTTTAACTTTACTTGTATTATTTGATAAGCAGGTCAAGTTCACTGACTCTTCTTCATGCTTCAAGTCCAGTTGGGGTCACTTACATCTTCCTTGATCCTCCAATCAGAACCAGGGCACTGCATCAGGCTCCTGTCACCCTGCACACCTTGTTGACAGCACTGGATCTTCTAGGGCTGCTCAGAGTTATAATCTTCATGGGTGGGGTGGTATCTTGCCTCCTCTGAGTCCCTTCTCCAACATCCCCCCATTTAACCCATTAAGTCTCAAGTTTTCAATTCTGAGAATGTCAATGAAATTGATATAGGTTCATTAAAATGGATTGGAAATCATAATATAGAGCTTATATATTGTTATATTAATTATGAATTATGTTAATATGTTGTTTTTAAGTTTTTTATATATTTTAAATATTAGTCTATCAGAGGAGTGGCTGGCAAAAATTTTCTCCCATTCTGTAAGCTCTTTCTTCAGATTCTTAATTAGTTTTTTTTGCCATATAGAAACTTTTAAATTTGTGCTATCCCATTTATTGATTCGCAGTTTTATTCCCTGAACTTCAGGGGTCTTACTGAGGAAATATCTATCAGTGCCTAGCAATTCTGAGCAATAAGAAACACGCTGGAGGCATCACAATACCAGTTTTCAAACTATACCACAGAACTACATTAAGAAAAACAGCATGGTATTGGCACAAAAACAGACACATAGACCAATAGAATTGGGTAGAAGATACAGAGACAAATCCTCACACTTATCCCCAGTTGATTTTTGACAAAAGAGCCAAAAACATATGCTGTAGAAAAGACAGCCTTTTCAACAAATGGTGCTGGGAAAATTGGATATCCATACGTAGAAGAGTGAAATTACATCACAATCTCTCACCCTGTACAAGAGTCAACTCAGGATGGACTGAAGAACTAGAAATTAGACCAGAAACTGCAATTCATATAAGAAAACATAGGTCCAACTCCCCAGTTAATCTTGCCAAAAACAGTTGTGTTTCTCTCTCCTTCTCACTACTCAACATTCCTCCCACCAATGTGTCTCTCCCACATACCACTGCTTTTTATTGCCTCTATACCTATCAAAATCAGTTATCATCAGGATACATAAAACAATGATTTATCTGGTCCCACTGTTTCCACCCTCTCTCTTCCATTCCATCTCCATGTAGCAGACAGAATGTTCGAAATGTAAATACAATCATGTCACTAGTTTAAAAGTCTCCCAAAACCTTCCCAGGGAATGTGGGACAAAATGGACCAAACTTGGTTTCCTCAAGGTGCCTTAAGATGTTATATAACCCAGGCTGTGCCAGCCTCACTCACCCTTGCTCCTGCCACCCTTTCACTCCTGACTTGCAATGGCTCTGTCCCCTTCAAGAAATCAGTGCCTGCCTCTATATAGCAGTGTCTCCTACTTTGAGTCAATTTCAAGGGTTTTATTGATGTTATTAGAAGAGTAAAACACCTAAAAATATTTCCCAAGAAGCTTCTGTTACATTGCAGCTCTAATCCCCCAATGTTTGGATGTAGGACCTGTCAGACATACTACCACCCTCTAAGATCCCAGAACATCTAGCAGTCACTGATCTTTTTACTGTTGCTATAGTTTTACCTTTTCCAGAAAGTCATATAGTTGTAAGACAGGGACCACTACAGGTTGAGCCAGGGCAAGGAGGTCTCACCCCCAAACTCCTAGCCTAGTCTCCAAGAGATAAAAGAATTCAGCTAAGGAGACACAGAAACCAGGGAACAGTGTTTAATAGGAGACAGAGAAAGGCAACAGGTCTCCTACACAGGGGAGGAGTTTCAAAAGGGTCACCACCGCCCAGTGCTCACACTGGGCCTTGACTGCCCCTGTTGCTAAGGAGGTACCATCAAACCACAGTTGTTTCTACTCAGCTTTGCTCACATTCCAGCTCTCAAGTGTTGATGGGGGGAACTGGAGCTACTGCCACCACCACCCTCCTCCTGCAGGTAGCTACACTACGGTGTCTACACTGATTTCTGCTGGTGCTGGTCTCTGCTTATGGTTCTACACTGGCTAGCTTATATAGCATGACAATTCCTCTGATTGGTCTTTAGAGCTGGGCCCTGATTGGTCCATTTTCAAGTCCTCTTTGGAATTCATCAGACTTGACCTAGGCTTGCCACCCTTTATCCTTTATCAGTTGGACTCATGCAATATGTAATCTTTTCACAGTTACTTTACTCAGCAATGTGTACCTAACACTGCAAAATACTCCATTTCTATGGATGTAGCATAGTTATTCACCTATTGAATAACATCTTGATAGCCTCCAATTTGGGACAATTATGAATAAAGCTGTTGTAAGCACTCATGTGCAGGGTTTTGTGTAGGTATGTTTTCTGGTGACAGAACTCTGCCTTGTCGAATTACTAAATTTCACTATCAAAATGGTATTAGGCTTTTGAGACATAACCTATGCACTAATAAACCTATTACTCATTTTTACTAAGTGGTTCCACATGAAGTATCAAAGATTTGTATGTGCTTTCCATCTTTTGACTTAATATGTCATGATTACAGATTTCAGGATATATAATCATCCTAGAGCTCTTGGAAATTCCTTGCTAGAAGATATGTGAGAAAACACGCAGCCTAGATGTGTGTGGAAATTTGCTTCCTGATTAACTAATGTCCTGTAGGCATACTCTCTAAAAGTAGGAGTTTACAAATCATTTCTCTTTGCTCCTAATCCAATCATCTGGTCCACCTGTACACTGTCCCCTCCTGTAATTCCAGATACCTAGGAGACAAAGGATCACAGGTCGAGAACAGCTTCAGCAATTTAGGGAGACCCTCAGCAACTTGGTGAGACCCTGTTTCAGAGGCTAAGACCAGAGGATCTGAGTTCGTGGCCAGCCTCCGCTACTTAGTGAGACCCTGTTTCAAAATAAAGAATAAAAAAATAGATCTGGGGGTGTAGCCCGGAGGTAGAATGCCCCTGGGTTCAATCCCCAGTACCGAAAAAAAATTAAATTTATAAAAGGGCTAGGGTTATAGCTTGGAGGTAGAATGTCCCTGGGTTCAAACTCATTATCAAATAAATAAATAGATAGGTAGATAGATAGATAGATAGATAGATGATAATAAATAGAACTGGGGGTATAGCTCAGTGGTAGAGCACTGGTTTAGTGTGTGTGAGGCCAAGTTCCATCCCTAGTACAAAAAAAAAAAGCAGTAGTTAGACTGAATGTGAATGAATGGATTACAATAGGGCTACCTTCTACCCCCAAAGCCTTCAGATACAAATCCACATCTTCATTCTTTTTTCTCAGGAACCATATAGGTTGTCAATATCCTAATCCCAACTTGCTCCTTTTCCCAAGGAGGGCAGCAATCCCACACTACCGGAGCCTGCTAGGATGGCTGCTCCACCTACCCCAAGGCCGGTAACTGAACAAATCCATCCAGACCCCTAGCCCCGCTGTCACCACTGAGCACTGAAATGAACGCCTGCAGGTGCCCCAGCCACCAGAACTGATCTCTGCTGAGTCTGCTAACTTGTGACTATTGTAGTTGATTGAACGTGTTGTGTATCTGATATTTGCTCTTACCATCCTTTGCAAACCCTAGCTTTTAGAAACTGCCCGATTCCAAGAAAGGCCATTGGTTTGGTCTGCCCTTCCCCCACCCTCCCCTCACCCCCCAAGAGGCTCAGGTCACTGGCAGGTTCGGCAGTGAACTCCGCAGTGGCCGCACATGGGAGGAGCACATGGTGCTCCTCGGTCACGCCACCAGCAACCACAGCTCGTCCCCGCTGCAGGAAAAATAACTGCTTCCAGAGTCTACTTCTCATCCCGCAGCATTGCGGGCCAGCCCCGGATCCCGGCAGCAAGTTCTCCAGCACTGCACCAGGTGACCAGATGCCCTGGATTCAGCAGAGCTGCCCATGCACAACATGTCCGCCTGGGACCAACCAGCCATGTTAGTACAGCCTTCCCCTGGGCTTCCAGGAACAGAATACTGCTCAAGGGCAGATCTGTTATAACGGAAAAACTGTCGTTAGGCTAGGTTCCTGGCCTATTTATACTCTGAGGGCAGCTTGTGAGTTCTCTGACTGTTGTTATTCATTCATCCAATCAGAGAAAAGTGCCGGAGTCGCCTTATTTACATACGCGCCATTATCCAATCACGTGTTATATGCAAAGCACGGCGGTTGAGCGTGGTACCTATAAATATCGCCCTTCACTCTTCTCCAGTGCCATTTGTTTCACCTACATAGAGCCACAACGGTCCCTTGACAATGTCGGGGCAGGCTCCCAAGGGCGCTAACATTTCTAAGAAGATCTTCAAGAAAGCTGCTAAGACTCAGAAGAAGGAAGGTGGAAGAAGCGCAAGAGATGCTGTCAAGAAAGCTGTGTGCCTCTACAAGATGCTGAAGCAGGTACGCCCGGATGCCAGTATCTCTTCGAAGATTAGGAGCGTCACGAATTCCTTTGCTAGAAACAGTGTTGAGCACACCGAGGGTGAAGCTTCAGACTACAAAAGCCCGACCATCACGTCCAGGGAGATCCAGAGGGCTTTGCATCTGCTGCTTCCCGGGGAGCTGACCAAGCACGCGGTATCCGAGGGCACCAAGGCGGTCAACGAGTACACCTGCTCCAAGTGAACGGTTCCTGCAGCTGCGCTGATTAACCCAAAGGCTCTTTTCAGAGCCACTCACATTTCCTAATGGGCTGCAGGCTGTTTATGTGGTTGACCTAGCTTTGCTTAAAATATAAAAAGTACACTTGCTCCATTTGATTAACTCATTTGTATATCTAATAGAAGAATGACATAGCTTTCTAGACTATATTTTTAGTTGTAAACTCAACTTTGTACCACATTAAGTGAAAATTGAGATTTCAAGCAATTCAGAAAAGGGGCCTCTAGATATAGTTCCAGGTTTGTATAGGTGTTTTTTGGGGAGACTAGTTTTTGCTTTTTCCTGGGCCTTTTTTTTTTCAGTACTGGGGATTGAACCCAGGGTCATTCTACCTCCGAGATACACCCCCAGCCCTATTTTGTTTATTTTGAGACAGGGTCTCACTAAATTGCAGAGGGCCTCAGTAGCTGAGGCTAGCCACGAACCCGGATCCTCTGGTCTCAGCCTCCCAAGTAGTGGGATTACAAGCATGCGCCACCACGCCTCGCTTTCTGGGCCATCTCTTAGTAATTCAAATCTTTTTTTTGGCTGCTGAATTCTGATGTGGGAACATTTAAGTCATTTGATTGGCTAGGCTGTATAAAACCTTCTGTGGATCAGTATAGCTCTTGAGCTGCTGGGACTGAGGCCTGAAGCCCAGCGATTCTTGGTGTGATGTCTACACATTTCACTGGGAGCTCCCGAGAGCTGTTGAGAGATTGGCATTGGAATAACTTCTGGGGAAGTTAATTCCTTATTTGTAAACTAAGAAAAAAAAATTGTATCAAGTACCAAGCACCCAGCTCTTTCTTCAGAAACTATGGGTGGCTCTGAAAAGAGCCTTTGGATTGAATCTGCAGTGGCAGGAACTGCTCACTTGGAGCTGGTGTACTTGGTGACGGCCTTGGTCCCCTCGGACACCGCGTGCTTGGCCAGCTCCCCAGGCAGCAGTAGGCGCACGGCCGTCTGGATCTCCCGGGAAGTGATGGTCGAGCGTTTGTTGTAGTGCGCCAGGCGCGACGCCTCCCCTGCTATACGTTCAAATATGTCAGTGACAAATGAGTTCATGATGCTCATGGCCTTTGAGGAGATACCGGTGTCTGGGTGCACCTGCTTGAGCACCTTGTAGATGTAGATAGAGTAGCTCTCTCTTCGACATCGTTTGCGTTTCTTCCCTTCCTTCTTCTGTGTCTTAGTGACTGCTTTCTTGAAGCCCTTCTTAGAAATCGTAGTGCCTTTTGAAGACAGCTCCGGCATAGTTAGCGTAAAGCTCTAAAACTTAGTATACGTAAATGCCAGCTCTAGTTGAAACTAAGCAACCCAACGGCCCATTTTGCTGGGCTAGACCGGTATTTATAGTTATAGCAGTTGAATGACGTAAGTTCAGCCACTATCTGATTGGATAATAGCAGTGGAGAGTATGTAAATTAGGTGATTCCAGTAAGGCTTTCTGATTGGCTAATCAGGTGGCAAATCGCAACCTGCCTTCAGACTATAAATATGCTGGCTCTATCATTGACTTCCATTTAACAGGTTCTCTGCTAAGGTATTTGCAGATATATTAGCAGTGACGTTAATCATACGTTAGTCGTACGTTAGCTCTACGCCAGTCCTACGCTAGTTGTACTTTAGTAGTACACCAGTCATACGCCAAGGTCAAGATCTTTATCTTGCTGGTAGCCTTTGGGCCCGCCCTTGTGACCCTAACATCCGGATGATGCTGTTGTCCAAGACTGAGAAGCCCCAAGAACCAAAGCAAGTAATCTTTGCTAGTGACAAATCTTGAGTGACTCAAGTGGAAGAAAAGCCATGTAAAAGGTTTTTTTTCAGTTCCACAATTTTAGAGAAGGCCTTCCATCGGCTACACGGGGCTGTAGTTGTGTTCTTCATCAGTAGACTACCAAGTTTTTATTCTAGTTCTTAATCACAGTTCTTTAAAGGAATGCTACCAGTTGTAATAACAGATTATTGAAAGCTAAGTTTCAGTGTTAAAACAGCAAGCACTTAGGAGCTCTGACCCCTGCCAGTGTTGTGTTACTGTGACTGCCATGTAGCAAGCTCCTGGTAGCAGTAAGGCTACTCTTAGTTACCAGATTTCTGGAGTGTTTGAGACAAGAGGGCCAATTTTCATTACTCCCACTGACAACCTGGAGTGAACCTGTAGTTCCCCAGGTACTGTGAAGATAATTCGTTAGCTTGTTTCAACGAATTAACGAGTATACATTGATGAGTGGGTTACATGTAGAGACAAAATCTTGTAGATTCCAGTTTAATTTTGGGCAGTCTTTCATGGTTCTAGGTTTATCAAAAATGCCTTCTAAAAAGGATTTCTTTCCCAAAAGGGTAGTGTCAGTATGGTGAAGAAAGAGGCACACCAAAAGTGAAGCAAGCCAGGCTTGGTGGTGCACACCTGTGATCCCAGTACTTGGGAGGCTGAGACAGGAAGGTCCTGGGTTCTAAAAAATCCTCAGCAACTTAGCAAGACTCTCAGCAACCTAACGAGACCCTGTTTCATAACGAGAAATAAAAAATGAGCTAGGGGTTTAGCTTAGAGGTAGAACCTACGCCCCTGGGTTCAATTCCCCAGTACCACAAAACAAAAAAAAAAGTTGTGAATCAAGTTAATCTTAAAATTAGTATACATGTGTAAAGGCATATGTGAATATTTGATACCTTGGCTTCACACAAAGAATAATAGGATTAAGATATGAACAAGATGAATCAAGAGCCTTATGTATGATGGTCAGATACTAATGTCAGGCTTAAGGGCAGGAATGTGACAAAGCCTATCATAATTTTTTGAAATTCAGAAATTTGGGACGTTTCAAAAGTTTTAACTACTACAAGGAGGCAAAATAGTTGATTTGTTTGCACTATAAAGAGAAATTGAAAAGCAAATTGCCATTTAGTAAGGCTTGTTACATTTTTATAATTTACTACTCTGACCAATTCAGTATATAAATGTGCCACTCTGTGTCTTTGGGTCATTTTCTTATGAAGAGTCTTGTACCAGGCAAAATTTGTTAAATTTGTAGGTCTTTTCCTGTTGTTCTTATGTGAATTTAATTCTCAGAACCAACCAGAAAACCTTAAGAGGGTAAAGATAAAGTTCACCTCCTCCACAAAAGCATGGGTTTTTCATCAGCAACCATAGAAGTCATAGAACATAGAATAATGCTTTCAAAGTTCTGAGGCAAAAATAACTCCCAATTTAAAATTGTATACTCAGGTAAACCATTTTTTGAATAAGGATAAGAAGTAATTTTTGGACAAACTGGGAAGTTTTACCACTAAGATGAATTCTGAATTACTATTAAAGGATGTATAATGAAATGAATTAACTCAAAAGATTGAGATGCAGGAAGTAATACTGTAAAAAGAAAAGGTAGGCTTGGGTTGTGGCTCAGTGGAAGAGTGATTGCCTAGTATGCACAAGGCCCCAAGTTTGATCCCTCACACCACAAAAACACAACAAAAAAACTCGAAAAGGTAAAAGTGCAAATTAATCTAAACAAATATACTAATTGTAAAAAAATACAATATTTATGAGGTTGTTTATAAAATATTTGAGTATAAAACACTAAACAGTAGTTAAAGATGAAAGAGGCTATACCAAAATAAGGTATATTTTTGTATTATTTCTAGAAGGGTAGCCATGAAATGCAGATTCAAATATAAGCAAGGCCTCTTAACTTTGAACAAAGTATTTCGCTCATTTATGGGGATATTAAAAGTGTGGGGAAAAAAACTCTTCCTAGCATAATGCCTGGTACTTTTTGGATTAGTCATTAAGTAATGAAGGAAGGAAAAAGAGAAGGAATGATAATCTTAACAGAGTAGATGTACAAAAATAATCACCAACATTGGAATTAAGTTCAGCATGATATTCATAAGCCTAATGAAAATATGGACATAACTGGTAACATACTGGAATACATTTCTTCATCGTAATTCTTTAACCTTGAGATAGGGATCTCTATAGCCAGGGTAAGGAGTCTTAGCCCCTGACCTGAAACCTAACTCAGTTGTCTTCAAGATGCAGAAGAATTCAGTTTAGGAGACACAGGAATCGATACTACATTTAATAGAGGGAGACAGGAAAAGGCAAAAGGGTTACACACAGGAGAGGGATCTCAATAGAGTCACCATGTCCCAGTGCCCACACTGGGCCTTCGCTGTTGAGACATATTACTATTGCTGCTACTTTGTTTTGCTGGCATTACAGCTTTGCAAGCTTGCTCGCCGCCACTGCAACTTTTCTTTTCCTGCTCATTGATGCTGCTCTATTTCCCTCCCTCTGCTTGTCCCTACTGTTATTTCTCTGCTTTCTAGAGGCTAGGTTATATATCTTAGCAACTTTTCTGATTGGTCCTTAGATCTGGGTCCTGATTGGTCTTTAGATCTGGGCTCTGATTGGTCCTTAGATTTGGGCTCTGATTGGTCCTTAGATCTGGCCTCTGATTGGTTCTTAAATCTAGGCCCTAATTGGTTTTTAGATCTGGTCCCTTCTAGGTCAATCAGTGTTCACTTAGAAGTCAGGGAAAAGTGCTGGTCGGGCTCTTACTCCATGTCACCACCCTTTAACTTGCATTGTGTCTTTGCCTCCACTGTTGTATAAACGTCCTAAGTACCAATTGCCTCTCAGTGGCCTCTTTTCTTTTTCTTTTTTTTTTTTTTTTTTTT